>APFE031651138.1:112645-142610 GCA_000404065.3 Pinus taeda | reverse complement strand
CACACCTATAACTCATTGAACCTCCCTCTCACACACTCTTATTCGTTAACTTCCATGCATTTTGAACTAGTGCTTCCTTATGTTTCCTTGACACCCCCTAACACTCCCTAGCTCATCCTAGCACTTGACACATCTTGGCCTACCGCCTTAACACTCTAGCATTCCTTAGCAAGACATAGTATACCTTGTCACTCTCTCCTTAGCACGCCTAGACATCACTGACACTCTTGGTCACAAACTCTTATTCATTCATTTCCATGCATTTTTACCTACTTCTCCCTTGTGTTTCTCTAGCACTCCTTATCACTCGACAGGTTTTATTACACCCTAGCACCTATGACATCTTGGCATGTTGCCCTAGCCTCTAGCATGCCTTAACGCTGCCTAGCATACCTTTTCAATTTGTCCTTAGCACACCTAGAACTCACTGAAACTTCTAATCACAAACTCTTATTTGTTCATTTCCATTGATTTTGACATAGTTCTCCCTTGTGTTTCCCTGACACTTGTTGAAATGTGACAACATGAATATTCCAATTTTAATTTGTCCTTGAATTAAAATTGTGAATTAAAATTTGAATTTAGTCTCACCATCTTTTTGAAAAAATAATTAATTAATTCATCTTTAGTTAATTAGTTGGAGAAATTCAAGTTAGAAATGTTTCTAAAGTCATGCAACAATTATCCCTTAAACTAAGGAATTTATCCCTTAATTAAGGAGATAAGATTGAGTTATATTTGAGTTGTAATTATTTATCTCAGTTTATTGAGCTAAGTCTAGTTAAATTAGTTCCAAACTATTTGAGTAAATAATTGTGAGTTATCAGTCAGTTGATGCATGCATTCACTCATCTAGTGTACTACAGATAACTGAAGATTCTCTCATTAGTAACTCATGCGTGTCTATTCTAAGAAAGACCCAGATGAGATTAAAGAAAGGGATAATGTACTATCAAGTGCATGTGTTTTCATATAAAAAAACTCATGCATGTAGAAGGAATTCATTCCTTGAGGATTGTGCAGTTTTATAGGGTGTGAGATCAGTGTTACACTTGGTAACAAGATGATCACCTAGGAGAAACTACGCAAGGAAATAGAAGATCAGGAGGGTAGAAGAGAAGGTATTTTGTGTAATTCTAAGATATTTCCAACTTGTAATGATAATACAGATAGTGGGGTTTTTAGTTGAGGCTTTCCCCTGAGTATTCTTCTGTGTTTCATGTGCATTGATTCTTCTCTTGTTATATGTGTTCTGCTTGATCTTGCTCAAATAGTTTAAGTTTCCATTAATATATTGTAGAAGTATATTAAAGTATTTTTCTTTAGTTATATTGCATTATCAGGTTAATCTACAGTCAAAATTTCTACATCACTCCTAGCTAGCACTTACATGCATTGGCACATCTTGGCGGAATGTCGTCCTAGAACTCTAGCATTCCTTAGCATTGCCAAGCATGCCTCGTAACTCCTCCTTAACACACTTGGAACTCATTAAAACTCCACGCCACACACTCTTATTCCTTCATTTCCATGCATTATGACCTAGTTGTCCCTTGTGTTTCCCTAACACTCCTTGGCACACATTGGCACACCATGGCACTTGTCACATCTTAGTAGGATTTCCTAGAACTCTATCGTATATTGGCACTACTTATCATACATTGTCACTCCCTCCTTAGAACACCTATAACTTGTTAACACTCCCTATCAAAGATGCATATTCATTCATTTACATGTAATTGAACCGAGTCCCCCCTTGTGTTTCCTTGGCAATCCCTAGCATGTGTTGGCGCCACATCCTACAACCTAGGACACATTAGCATGCCTTAGCACTTGGCATATATTGACATGCCTAACATTCCTTGGAACTTTATAACATGTGTTAGCACTTCCTAAAATTCCTTGCACACCTTGGCACTCCCTAGTTTTCATGCCCTCATAGATAACCTTACTTTTTTTGTGACTTGGGAACCCAACCAAGTCATTGAAAAAATAGTGTTGTGCATAGACCAAAGTCTCCCTTTGTCTCAAATTTATTTTTCCATCCTCTTATCAAAATCGTAGGATTTTTTCCTACAAGTCCTAATATGAAATTCTCCTAACACACTTCATCCATGGGACACCTATAATTCACTACACTCCCTGGCATAATCTCTTATTCATTCATTTCCATGCACTTTGACCTAGTTCTCCCTTATGATTCCTTGACACTCCCAAACACTCCTTGACATGCATTAACACTATCTGGCATATGTTAGCATGCCTTTTCATTCTTCAGCATGCCATGGCACTCCTTAATTATCATTCCATCATAACTACCCTTATTTTCTTTTAGACTTAGGAACCCAACCAATTCCTACCTCGACTACAACAACTTTACCAAGTTACATTTACTATAGCTAGACTATGCCTTGTTCCCCTAATGGAATATAAATCATCTTAGGATTCTCATGTCCAATATTAACTCATCCCACTTAACAAGTTACCAAGTCAAGGCTCACATCTAACAGTGCCCATAAACAACTAAGCAACATAGTTCACATCTTCACATGCCATAACATCTAGCACATATAATAATCCATTAGCATTACATGGCACAGATTATCATACCCTGCATTCCTTGGCATGATTTTCCACTCCCTAATAGACCTTACCACTCCCTAACATGCCATAACACTCTAGCATGCCTTTGCAATGCCTAGCATATACCCTTGTCACTCCCTCCTTAACACAATTGGAACTTGCTGACACTCCCTATCACACACTCTTATCTATTCATTTCCATGCAATTTGAACTAGTTCTCCCTTGTGTTCTCATGGCACTCCTTGACACACATTGGCACACCCTAGGACTTGGCACATCTTGGCATGTCGCCCTGGCACTCTAGCATTCCTTGGAACTACCTAGCATACCTTGTCACTCCCTAATTAGCACACCTAGAATTCACTAACAATCCCTATCACACACTCTTATTCATTCATTTCCATGCATTTGAAACTAGTGCTCCCTTGTTTTTCCCTGACACTCCATAACTCTCCCTGGCATGCATTGGCATACCTTAGCACCTAGCACATCTTGTCATGGTTCCCTGACCTCTAGAATGCCTTAGCACTACCTAGCATACCTTTTCACTCCCTCCTTAGCACACCCTGAAATCAGTAACACTTCATGTCACAAATTGATCTTAATCATTCACTTGCATGCATTATTTTCACCTAGTGCTCCCTTATGTTTCCCTAATGCTCCCTAACACTTCCTAGCACTATTTGGCACACCTTGGAACCTAGCACATATTGGCAGCATGTCTCTCTGGCATGCTAGAATGACTTAGCACTGCTTAGCATACCATGTCACTCCCCTCTTATCACACCTGGAAGTCATTGACACTCCCTGTCACACACTCTTATTCATTCATTTCCATGCATTTTGACCTAGTGCTCCCTTGTGTTTCCCTAGCACTCACTAACACTCACCACACATTGACACACCTAACTGTAATGAGTCTCACTAACATTCAATCCAAAAACGATTCCAGAGTCTATCTAGTTACTTGTTCTTCACCAATATATTTGGGTTAAGTTTATTGCATAGTGTTCCATGTGAAAATATTACTAGGTGTTTTTATCACATAGAATATTCCCCATGTACACAAGGATAACTGAGAAGTGTTTCCCATAATCATGCAAGTGGAAATTCAACATATACATTAGGGTAACCACAAAATATTTATCATATTTACACAATGCAAGGTGATAGGAAAATATTTACATTATATGCGTGAACATACTAAGATCAGGACCATTAGCATCATATCTACATATTCACCACAAGATGAGGGTCATTAAAACCCCTTAAAAATAGCCATAAGGCCTTCCTCTTTTGCAGTTTCTTGAACACAAGGGTTTAATTTAAAAACACATAGTTCCTTTAAAGATTTTTAGGTTGAGGCAACCACTTCAAGCCCTTGAACATAAAGATATTCAAATATTTGCAATTTGTTACCATAGTAAGTCCATTATGCACACTCCTCATCTTAGAGTTGGGTAGAGAGGGAGAATACTTGATTGATGCCAACCTTGTAAATGAAAAACTTTGCCTACTCATTGGTTGGACACTCCACCACTAGTTGACACCACTAACACACACCAAAAGTCCAAGATACCCATAATAAGTGCCCTACACCGAAGGGGTTAGACTACACTGCCATAAAATGTACCTTCAACTTTAGAGGTCCCAAAATAGTAATATCCTAACCCTATCCTATTTGTTAGATTTTTGTAACTTTCTCCTTAACTAACATTTGTTTTTAACTATTTAATCCACTTACCATATACTCTCTCTTGTTTGCACCCACCTAGTATACAAGAACACTTATGTTTTTGATACCAAGTTAAGAGGGCATGTTTCTTTCTTACACTTAAATTTTTTCAATACAACCAAGTTAAGAGCACGTGTTTCCTTTTCAAATTCCAAAAGTATAACATGTCTATCTCTATAAACTAACAACAAAATCATTGCATAAAAAAGGTAAGATTAAAATTAAATTAAAATTAGATTATTATTATTATTATGATAAATACACCAAATATGGAAAAATTGTTTTCAAACACAACCATACAAAAAGTGTTAGTTTATCAAATACAACTACAAACTTATTAAGCTATCCTAGATCCATCTTAACCTTGATCTATCAAGCATCGAGAGGGATCCAATCTCTCAATGTGCAAACCTCTTTTTTGGCGCTTGATAGATCTAGGTTAAGATAGATCTAGGCTGGTTATATAATACTATATAATATCTATATTTGTATCTATGTGTCTCTTTCTTCTTCCCTCGCTCTATCTCACCCCCCAAACATACACACTCTCTCTCCATATATATCTCTCTCCCTCCCTCTTCCTCTCCACATATCTCTCTTCCCTCTATCTCTCCTCTCTCCATCGCTCCCTTGTCACTCCCTCTCTCTCTCTACCTTTCTCCCTCTATGTATTTCTTCTTCCTTCCCTCTCCCTCCCCCTCTCTCTCCCCCTCTAACTTCATCTCTCTCTCCTCTCTCTCTATTTCCCTTCTCTCTCTATCTTTATCCCCACCTATTCTCAGTCTCCCCTCCTCTCTTCTCTCCCTCTCTCTTTCTATCCATATATCCCTTGTCACTCCCTCTATCTCTCCACATCTATCTCCCTATGCCTTAGTTCTTTCCTCAACCTCTCTCCACCTATATCTCCTTATGCCTTCGTTCTTTCCTGCCTCTCTCTCCCCCTCCAACTCCATATCTCTCTCCCCAACTCTCGTCTTCTCTCTCTCCCCTCTCTCTCTTCCTACCTCCTTCTCTCTGTCTCCCCCAATCACTCACACTCTCTCTCTCTAATCTCTCTCCTCTCTCTCTTCTCATCTCTCTACTCGTCTCCACCCTCCATAGATTTAGTCACTATCCCCCTACCCTCTCTTCACCCTTCACTTTGACTTGCATCTATCATTGATGACGATCCTATAGTAATTAAAAGTATGAACTCCTCCATATTTAGGATAATTACATATAATACAAAGGTTATTTTTGTATTATAAAATTTTAAAAATCAGCACAATGACTTTAAATACAAAAGTATCTCATTTTTAATTTTATTAAAACCTTAATTTAATTTATATGGGAATATTTTTAGTAGTCCAAAGGATAGAGGGTTTATATATATCTCAAAACTAATTACAACCCTTTTCCTATTAGCTTCAAATAAAAAATGTAATAAAATAAAATAAAATTAAAATATTTTTATTGCGAAATAAGTTATGGTTTTTGGGCATGTGGTATTGATAAGGCATGATATTGGCCCATGTTATTGTAACAAAGCCTATTTACAAGTTAATAATATCCATGGTAAAATGGGGGTGAATATCGATGGTTAAGAATCTTGTCATATTGTTATAAAATATTTAGATTGTGAAAAAAGATATGATTTTCTGGCATGTGGTATTGATAAGCCATGGTATTAGCCCATGCTATTGTAACAAAGCCTATTCACAAGTTCATAATATCAATGACAAAGCGGGGGTGAATATCCATGATTAAGAAATTGTCATATTCTTATAAAATATTTTGATTTTGAAATAAGTTATGTTTTTCGGGCATGTGAAATTGATAAGCCATGGTATTGGTCCATGGTATTGCAACAAAGTCTATTTCCAAGTTAATAATATCCATGGTTAAGAATATTTTCATATTGTTATAAAATATTTTGATTGTGAAATAAGTTATGTTTTTAGAGCATGTGGTATTGATAAGCCATAGTATTGGCCCATGGTATTATAACAAAACCAAATTTTTACAAGTTAATAATATCCACTGTAAAGTGGGGGGTGAATATCCATGGTTAAGAATCTTGTCATATCGTTGTAAAATATTTTGCTTGTGAAATAAGTTATGGCTTTTGGGCTTTAGGTATTGATAAGCCATGGTATTGGCTCATGGTATTGTAACAAAACCTATTCACAAGTTAATAACAAAATCAAAATATAACAAATTGAATTTTATTATTTTTATTATTAATTGAGCCAACATGTTAGAATTTTTGCACTCATCCCAATACCTTTCTCGATTTATTATTATTATTATTACTATTATTCATCCCCATACTGTTGACTTTTATTATTATTATTATTACTATTATTCTTTAACAAGGCCCATATTTAGAATTGTTTACATACTTACATTACACCTACACATCTACTCTATACTCTATAAATATTTTATTTATTATTTTCTAGGGAGGACAATTTTAACATTTTTGAAAAAAAATCAGCCTTAATTTTGACGTAACAAAGCCCTCCTAATTCTAATCTTCATTTACTTTCTAAAAAAAGTAGTATATTTTCACTTTTCATAGGGCCGAGGGAAAACTAGTAGATATTTTCACTTTTCACAGGGTGGGATGGAAAACTTTCTAAAACAAGTAGTATATTTTCACTTTTCATAGGGCTGAGGGAAAACTAGTAGATATTTTCACTTTTCACAGGGCTGGAGGGAAAACGAGATTGAAGAGAGTTTTGAATTAAATTTTCACTTTTCATAAGGTGGAGGGAGGGAAAACTAGTAGCATATTTTCAATTTTCACAGGGCGAGAGGAAAATGAGATTGAAGAGAGTTGTGAATTAAGGTTTTACCAACAACAGATTGATAGATATCGAACCCCACCATTAGATCTTCAATCCATTAATGGCACCCAGGTATGTTTCATTTCTAACCTCACTGCATTTACACCCCAGTGTTAGTCTTCTTCCACATAGGGAGGAGTACAGACACCTCAGATCTCTGGTTCAAAATTCAATATTTTTTTTCATCCTTGCTTTTAAGTTTACAAATAGCATATTTTCACTTTTCACAAGGTAGGAGGGAAAACGAGATTGAAGAGAGTTGTGAATTAAGTTTTTACCAGTAGTAGACTAATATCGAACCCCACCATTGGATCATCAATCCATTAATGACACCTAGTTATGTTTCATTTCTAACCTCGTTGCATTTCCACCCCACTTTTAGTCTTCTTCCACACAAGGAGGACTGGTTCAAAATTCAATATTTTTTTCATCATTTCTTTTAAGTTTAAGAGTGGCATATTTTCACTTTTCATAGGTTGGGAGGGAAAAAAGAGATTGAAGAGTGTTGTGAATTAAGGTTTTTCCAAGACTAATATCAAACCCAACCATTGGATCTTTAATCCATTAATGGCACCTAGGTATGTTTCATTTCTAACCTCACTGAATTTCCACCCCACTTTTATTCTTCTTCCACACAGGGAGGAGTACGCACACCGCACATCCCAACCATTGGATCTTCAATCCATTAATGGCACTCAAGTATGTTTCATTTCTAATCTCGCTGCATTTACACCCCACTTTTAGTCTTCTTCCACACAGGGAGGAGTACACACACCTCAAATCTCTGGTTCAAAATTCACTATTTCTTTCATCCTTCCTTTTAAGTTTACGAGTAGCATATTTTCACTTTTCACAGAGCTGAAGGGAAAATGAGATTGAAGAGAGTTGTGAGTTAAGGTTTTAGCTCTTCTATCCATTAATGGTGCTCAAGTATGTTTCATTTCTAACCTTGTTGCATTTCCACCCTACTTTTAGTCTTCTTCCACACAAGGAGGACTGGTTCAAAATTCACTATTTTTTTCATCCTTTCTTTTAAGTTTAAGAGTAGCATATTTTCACTTTTCACTGGGCGAGAGGGAAAATGAGGGAACATAGGTAAAATCATATGTATTTTTCCTTATTTTATGGTTTGTCTTTATAGAGTTTATTTTACTGGGTGTACATTGTATACATCTCAAAATTTCTCTTTAGGAAATCCTATTTTGATTTTTTCCAAGAAAACTCTTTGGGGAATCCCAATGGATGTTCCCCCACATTCATGGATGGCATCCTTGGTAAACCCATTGGCATTGACTAGTGCACCTCACCCAAGGGATTTTAAATAGGGTACCTGCCAGTAGAGAACTATCCAAATACTCAGTAACATTAATGACATTCGTTGGGCAAACCCTTGGGCTCAATAAATCATAATAAACTACACTATTTTCCATATTAACATATTGATCCTATTTAACATTTTGTTAGATTAACCATAACAATCGAAGGTTGTTCCTATTTTTATTTTGGTTTTTAATTCCTTCTTTGGATTTGGTGACAACTTTATATGACTGTATAGATGTTTATTTTTGTCAGAGTATATGTTGAAAAGTATATGCTCTCTTACATTCTACCTTGTCTGTTATGTATTGATGGAGATCAATTCCATTAGTTGTGACGAAAGAACTGTGTCAGGCATGTATTCTTGTATCACTCTTTATAAACTAAAGATTATCCTTAAACAAGCAAAGTAGATCCTTAATGCTACATGTTTGTATCTCAAGGAACTTCCAATCCTAATAAATGAGGTGAAATTTAAGTGTTTCCAAATCCAAATCTCAGGTTTTGTGAATTCACTCATATATGGTCTTGGAAAAGTAAAGTAAAATTTAATTATTTCCAAATCTTAAGTTCTATGAATTCACTCATATTTGGTGCTAGAATATTTTGAGAAAATGGGAATAATTTATTTTAGTTGCATTCAAATTTTCCAAAGATAATACTAAATTTCTCCCTGAAATGGCTTTGGGATTGAAAATTTTGTAAATATTTTTAGGGAAACAACCCAAAATACCTTTTTTAGATCAGAGTTTAACTACACTAGGTACTGAAATAGGCTTCTATTTTCTGTTGTAAATGCCTGATAAAGTCTTCTGAGAAACTGATAAGAAAATTAGGTAGATGTGCTGGACGGACTAAATAATTTTTAATGAATAATCACTTAACATAAATGATATGTTAGGTTGCATAAATATATAACTTAGAAGCATCAAATAAAGAAAAAATCTCAATGAGATTGACATATTCTTAATGGAGTTGAATGAGGCCAGGAATAAATTTGACTAGAGGGTGTTGAAAATGGCATAATTTTGTTATGGTTGGATAGATTTAGAACTAAAAATCAGCAGTTTTATTACTTGCATAACTTGGGAAGATTTTTGTATCTAAAGTCTCAACCTTATTGAATAGTATGATTTATGCCTTGCAATGTTGAGATATGTTGTGATACCACTTTTTAGTAACCTAAACACTTTGGATGAAAATTTAGTTGTGAATTTTACTTGCAAAAGATATAAGTGAAAATACAGATTAATTGTCCCTTGTGTAGAATTTCCTTGAAATTCTGCTACTGCTTGAATGAATAAATCTAAAACTAATTGTTGCATGAAGACAAGAAATGTCTCTACCAATTTGTAGTGGAATAGAACATAAATAAAACACAATCACATTATAGCAAAAAAAACAAATTTTCTAGGGAACCCAACTGGGAAAACCCTCTGCTAGTTGTACAAATTTAAAATACTATCCATATTAGACTTTGAGACACCTTCTTAAAGACCGGGTTCATTGATGCTTATTTCTTTCCATATTCATTTTCATAAGAATTAGGGTTGTTTTCCGTCAAATCAGAGTAGCTAGAAAGTGTCTCTTTGATTTTAGAAAGCAGATCGGGATCAAATTCATCCAAGAATCCCCTAGAAGGCTCATCAGTAGCAAGAAGAAAGGTCTTTTTTTTTTTTTTTTTTCATCACATGCATCCATCATAATCATTGATTTGTCTTCATTTCTTTCACAATCATTTTCAATGTTAGATGCAAAAGGTAATTTAGTATGATATAATCCTTAGGTAACCAACCTCAGACATATTGTTGGTTAATTTATATTGTTTGAAGTTTATTGAGTTTGAGTTTTATCATGAAACTACTAGAAGCGCACTAGAATGGGTGAGTTGATTATCTTGATAACAATGTTATGGTTTGATTTAGTTATTGAAAGGAACTTATACTTGATGGTCAAAATTTCACATTGCTTTCATATTTTTTGTCTTCACATATAACAAATATCTTTATGTTATAGCTTCTAGCTAGATATATATAGTAATTGCCACTCAGAAGTTGGATGCCATCATTTTGGAGCTTGAGCTTACTCAACTTACCTTTGTTTGAGTTGAAAATGTCATTAGATCTCATTATATCATCTATTGTAGAGCACGAATCCAATTTACCTTTGTTTTAGTTAAAAATGTAATTAGATATTGCTATATCATCTTTTGTAGAGAATGAATCCAATTTCTCATAGTCCATTTTCTTGAGGTATAACAAAGCTACTTTAATTCATTAAACTTACTTTTCATATTGTATTTGCTGATTGTGATTCTACAAGCCACATCTACATTGGAAAAGGGGCATATTTAATGAAGTGTGGAAGGAGAGGGAAGCTTCAGTTATGTCCTTTCAAACTTTCTAAGGTATGTAATAAAAAAAAAAAAAATCTCCATAGAATGTTGTGCTTTAACTTTTTCTTTTGATAATGGATTATTTATGTGATCTCCCCTCTCTTACACACAACCAGAGTCCAGAAATACATGGTTTTTTGTGATATGTGGACAATGGACAAATTTACACTAACCATTTATCCAGAAATTTACACTGTAGAAGATCAAGCATTCATAGTTGAATATTTCCTTGCCACTAAATTAGAGTTGAAGAGCCGGACTCCTATTTTTCAGGCATATACCTCACTTTTAAATCAATTTATTGCTGACTCTGTATAGACCTTCCATGGGAGGGCAAAGAGTGATCACTACCATTGCTTAATCTTTCTACAGACCAAGTAAAGATTCCAAATGTGTATAAATTAGTGGCTCCTTGGAGAATCCCAAGACTAGTGCTATTGTAGCAACAACAAATTCATTTATTTTGAGTTCTTCATTAGTTCATTGATAGTATATTGTTTATTCCATACAATACCTCAACAATGTATGATCAAATTACAGTTAAGCCTATCATAATATTTTGACTTACCCTCTTTTAGAGAGAAAGTAGAGTGCATGTCAAGCTTGCACATCACAATTGTATCATGCAAAATTTACCTGTGACAACTTTTATGGATCTAAGAAACAAGATACTTGTTGGAATTCAAGAGGAAACAATACTACAAAGTGTGAAAGAGGTTTCACAGTTAACCTAGATTTCACATTATGGTGGAGTCATTTTGTTGGCAAGATGCTGGATACCCCAACTTCCTTTTTATGACTGAGTGCAAGATTGAATCCTTCAACATATTCCTCGCTCAATTGTCATTAAGTGATGGGTTTTCTTAGAAGTGCTGCAAACCTATAAAATTTACTAAAGTTATTCTTTAGTCTTTGGAGGTGGTTAGCTTTTCAAAGCACACACGTACAAGAAGAGGAGAAATAATATGACTGGCTAATTTGAAGTTATCTACATGTGAATAGGGTGTTCCCATTCATAAACATGACGACTCGCTCTACTTCTTTCTAATGAACAACTTTGGGACTTGCCATGAATTGTGAGACAATTCCAACCACATAACTATAAATTTCTTATTTAAATCTATACCCAATAGATTAGAATCTGCACAAGGAGAACTCCATTCTTGTTTCGGAAGAATCTGCAATCGACTTTTACCATGCTATTTAATCTTTTCTATATTTATTCGCATCCTTGGTCTGTGACATAAAGATGCAACATGCTACCTTGCATTTCCTATACTAACACTCCTAAAAAATAATAAAGTATGCCCAAATATATCATTTCAAATTATCTATGTAGCTCAACTTTTGTTTTTTCAATTATTGAAGTTGTTACCTATATTGTTGAGAACTTCTACAACCGATACCACAATGACAATATATGTTATAGTTTTATCCATGTTTCTTTGAAGGTGTTTCTCCTTCAGTAGAGCGGCAATCCATTGTAGTTTTCATTTAGGGGAGAAGTGTACCCAGTAGCAACCTTGGCCTGTGTGCAGATGGGTTGAATGCACATTAGACTTTATCTATTGTTTTGAAGGTGTTTCTCCTTCAACAATACTTCATCTTAGTATATACTTTCGGTCTGCACCTTTAGCAGATGCATGCAACCTAGGGATACATGTTGTAGATTATAGTTTTCCTATGACGTAGCAGCGATGAAAGAAGTGCATCGATTTTAGGCATATTTAGTATGCCTTTATAGTTTGACATAGATGCTCACTTTCCTTAATTTAGGTGTTTTTCTTAGTTATGTTTTATTCATAGATTTATCTTAAGGAAAAGTTCACAGTAGAGAAGGGTTCTATATTTTGAGCAGGGGACACACTTCTAGGTAGGAGGTACTCTATTCTAGGAAGCTTTTGCCATGTAGGTTAGGTGCTTTATCCGAGAATCCCAAGAGGCACTATTGTGGCAATAAGAAATTCATTTATTTTGAGTTCTTCATTAGTGCATTGATAGTATATTGTTTATTCCATGCAATATATCAATATTGTATACAACCATATTTAATATGATTTTATAGTTTGACTTAGATGCTCACATTTCTTAATTTAGGTGTTTTTCTTAGTTCTGTTTTATGCACAGATTTATCTTTAAGAAAAGTGCACAGTAGAGAAGGGTTCTATATTTTGAGCAGGGGACAAACTTCTAGGTAGGAGGTACTCTATTCTCTGAAGCTTTTGCCATGTAGGTTACGTGCTTTATCCAAGAATCCCAAAAGGCGCTATTGTAGAAATAAGAAATTCGTTTATTTTGAGTTCTTCATTAGTGGATTGATAGTATATTGTTTATTCCATGCAATACCTCAATATTGTATGATCAAATTAAAGTTAAGATTGTCATAATATTTTAAGTTACCCTCTTTTAGAGGGAAACTAGAGTGTGTGTCAAACTTGCACGTCACAATTGTATCATGCAGCATTTACCTGGCACGAGTTTTGTGGATCTAAGTAGCCAGATACCTATTGGAATTTAAGAGTGAACAATACTACAAAGTGGGAAAGATATTTTGCAGTTAACATGCCTTTCACATTATGGTTGGAGTCAGTTTGTTGGCAAATGTTGGATACCCCAACTTCCTTTCTAGGATTGAGTGCAAGATTGAATCCTTCTATGTATTCCTCGCTCAATTATCATTAAGTGATGGGTTTTCTCAGAAGTGCTTCACATCTATAAACTTTACCAGACTTGTTATTGAGTCTTTGGATGTGGTTATCTTTTCAAAGCACACACATACAAGAAGATGAGAAATAATATGCCTGACTAATTTCAAGTTATCTTCCTACAAATAGGGTGTTCCCTTCCATAAACATGAAAACTCGCTCTACTTCTTTCTAGTGAACAAATTTGGGACGTTTCATGAATTGTGAGACAATTTCAACCCCATAACTATCAGTTTCTTATTTAAAATTATACCCACTATATTAGAACCCACACAAGGAGAATTCCATTCCTATTTCAAAATAACCTATAATCAACTTATACCATGCTATTTACTATTTTATGTATTTCTTCGCATCCTTGGCCTGTGACATAATACGCAACAAGTTACCTTGCATTTTCTATACTAACACTCCTAAACAATAATAAAGTATGCCCAAATCTGTCATTTCTAATGATCTATGCAACTCACCTTTTGGTTTTTCAATTATCGAAGTTGTTCCATATATTGATGAGATCATCGACAACCGAGGCCATAGTGACAATATCTGTTAGAGTTCTATCCGTGTTGCATTAAAGGTGTTTTTCCTTCAGCAACACTACAATACGTTGTAGTTTCCATTCAGCGGAGAAGTGTACCTAGTAGAAACCTTGGTCTATGTGCAAATGGGTTGAATTCACAATAGACTTTATCTATTGTTTTGAAGGTTTTTCTCCTTCAATAGTAATTCATCTCAATAGATCCTTTCAATCTACACCTTCAGCAAATGTATACAGCCTTGGGGTACATGCTATAGATTCCAGTTTTTTTGTGTGGGTATAGCAACGATGAAAGAATTGCATTGATTTTAGGCATCTTATTGTTGTTGTATGAAAGCATGCATGTCTAGTGTTTCCCAAAATTATATAGGGCCCTATTTATTATACCTTTATAGTTTGACTTAGATGCTCACTTTTCTTAATTTAGGTGTTTTTCTTAATACTATTTTACGCATAGGTTTATCTTTAAGAAAAGTGCATAGTAGAGAAGGGTTCTATATTTTGAGCATGGGACACTCTTCTAGGTAGGAGGTACTCTATTCTAGGGAGCTTCTATTATGCATGTTGGGTTCTTTATCCTAGATAGAGTTCCAAGTCCTTGCCTCCTTGACAAAGTCCTTGCTAGACAAGACACCGGTGGATAGAGTTCCAAGTCCCTAAATTTTCCAAAAACCCACCTGACCCTAGCTATCTATCCTAAAATTATTTACATTCCAATAATATATTAGTTGTGATTTCATAGAGAGAGCCCTCTCTGGTTTGGTAGGGCTAACTACCAAACTAAAAGCTTGGTCTGTGGTTACCTCTATCGATCTCTTCATCAACCTGGGACATTAATGAGGATAATGGAGGGCATGACAACTAGGGAGTGCCAAGGTGTTCTAGTGAACGTAAGGTTCCCAAGTCATGGAAAAACGCAATCTTAGTTGTGAGGTCATGACTACCAAGGTGCGTTAGGGAATGCTAGGGTATGCTAAGATGTGGCAGAATGTACGAAGACATGTCAAACAAGCTAAGATGTACCAAGTGCTAAGGCATGCCAAGGTGTACAAGGATTCCAAGCCACTGCCTCTTCTTCTTCCATATGATATCAACTTATGACATTTCCTTTGCAATATTTGGTGCATTTGATAGTTATTGGTCATTTATAGGTTATAAATGTCTTTAGAGTTTCACTTCTAATTGAGTATTCAACTGAACATATTGTTTCTCTTATACATAACTATTTTTCCCTACACCCAATTTTCATAACTTTAATAACCATTAGGTAGGGACCTACATCTCCGTTGTTGCTTTGTTTGTTTAGTAAAATATTGTCGAGACTTTAATTTATTGAAATTTGTAGAATTTACAATTTATGAAGTTTCAAGGTCTAATTTAAAAAAATATAGTTCTTTAAAGGGTTCTAGCTCTATGGAAGAGCACCTACTTTACAAGAAGGAGGTTGGTTGTTCGATTCCATCATGCCCTGACATCCATATGGAATGGCGACGATCAATTTTTGGTGACGAAGGCTCTTTTGACCATCACCAATGAGCTTTAGTGACATTTTTTGACCGTCACCAAAAATATGAAATGGTGATGGTCAATGAACGCCACCATATATACGCATCAATAGTGACAACCCTCAAAGGTCTTTAACCATAAATTGTTGTTGTTGATATGAAATGGTGACAGTTTTTGCCCGTCATTATAGTCGTTATTCGTGATGGACATTGAATGTCACCATAACACCTATACTTCTAGTAATGCAGATTTTGGTGACGACTAATGAACATCACCATATATATGCACCAATAGTGACGGCCATTAAAGATCGATCACAATAAATCATTATTGTTCATATGAAATGGTGATGGTCGCTATCCATCATTATAATCCATATCTGTGATGGACCTTGAATGTCACCATAACACTTATACTTTTGGCGACACCACCTTTGGTGATGTTCAGCTTTTGGTGACCGAGGTTATGGTTCATCACCATTGCTCATATGCAATGGTGATGGTTTCCATCCATCATTATAAATCATTATTGGTGATGAAATTTGAATGTCACAGCAACAACTATACTTTTGGCGATTCCACCTTTATGAGAGTTCATTTTTTGGTGATAGAGGCTATGGTCCATCACCATTGCTCATATGAAATGGTGACAGTCGTTATCTATCATTATAAATCATTATTGGTGATGGAATTTTTATGTCACTACAAAACCTATACTTTTGGCAACACCACCTTTGGTGACGTTTAGTTTTCGATGACAAATGCTCTTTTGACCATCACCAATCAGCTTCTAGTGACATTTTTTTCCCCTCACCAATGTCCTTTTTTATTGTAGTATCATTGTGGCATCTGTTTCTTCATCAACTATAGGGAATCCAAAAGAATTATCAACTTCCCTATTTCCTCTACCTCCTCCTCTACCTCCTCCTCCTATAAATAGTGAAAATTCTCCATCCTCTCCTTCTTCTATCATTATAGTTTCTTCAAGGTTGATATAAGATTGAACCTGCAAGGTTAATTGCTCTTCCTCTGGTTCCTCCATCAATGGCATGTGGAAGAAATGTTCTACTTCTTCTTCTCCACTAGGTATTATTAATTCTTCAACTAAAATATGTTCCTTGTAAAGGTGAAAAAGGCTACTCCTTCTATTGGAGATCCAAGATTTTCTTCCTCTAGGACAGCCTCAGTAGATGAAGTAGGAGATCCTCTTGATTGTATTTATGACCTTAGAACTTTAGGAGGTCTATGGCTAGGAATATGAGTTTGAGATGGAGGTATATCTCTTCTTATATTGGTGGAATGAGTGGTGTTTTAGGAATTGAACTCCTGCCTCTAGCTATGAATCTACCTTTAGAGTCTCTTTCTCTACTCGTATCATTTTTTTTGGATGTAAGAGATTAAGTTACCTAATTACACTTCCCGAAAAATGATGCCAAAATGTTTGGTCAATTTAGTGTCCTAAATTTCTTACATAAATTATCAACCGAGGTTTGTAAACTGATGAAGTGTTATGCACTATATGTGCTTAGTTAACCCTTCTCTTACTTCATTGTCTTGTATTTTATGTTTGTTTTGGGGGTTTCTATTCTTTGATGTCTAAGAATTTACAACCTATGATAAAATTTAAATGGATATAATGAATTTTTAAAGAAAAGGAAAGGTTCCTAAGTTAATCTAATTTCCTAAAAATGGACCAAGAACTATTGACTAGTTAGAACCTAATAAGAAAACAGAGTATCTATCTTATCCTGTGATTAGTTCTAATCCATGGATCTAATTATTAAAACCAAGAGTGATATTGATGCAGAAGGTAACTCATTAATTGCATTCATTTAGACATTCAACCATTCAATTTTGGAATATGATGAAATCAATCTCCTTGAAATGATTTTTTGGAATATCAGTGATGCAAATAAGTAAGGACCTGAAAGAAGAAACCAAAAGGTAAAAGCATGTAAAACTAACAATGTACTAAGTAAATTCAATTGTTGTATGAATTAGTTATTTAACCATTTAAGTTAGTATCATCATCATTTTGAAATGGTTTTTGAAAACATCTATTAACACAGTTAATTGACAATTTTGTTCTAAGAGAATGAATAAAAAAATAGGAAGAAAACTAAGCAACTGTGTATTCTTATTACTTCAATATTAATTCAGTTTTGGAAACAAAGTCATTTTTCCATAAAATATCTTAGAAGAACAAGGCTGCATAGTTTTGGCTTTATCCTTACACTATTGGTTAAAAACTGAAATGAAACATCATTCTAAATTAGAAAATAGACTTGTTGAAAACAAAGTAATATAAATTAAACTAAAAACAACAAGTGAAAAACCTCCTTTAGTGCAGGGGCCCTTTGCATCTGATGTGGCTAGAATTCTAGCTAGTTAAAGATGCAATTTAAAACATCATTGACAAAATGAAGTTTTTATTATGAACAAAACGAAGTTTGAATACAAAGTATCAACAAAAAGCTTGTAATTCCTTCTAGATTCTAACTACTCAATTCCATGCAATCGATATTAATAGGAAAATAACATAACTGTTATGAGGAAAACTTGCTACAGGTGGCTAATTTGAATTAAATCTAACATGACTGTTTATGAGAAAAACTTGCTACAAGTGGCTTAATTCGAATTGTAATAGGACTGTTTAACTTCTGATCAGCTATAGGTGGCTAATTCGCATTAAATCTTCAACAGAATTGTTATTGTTGGCTTGTTGGGGCGTGACCCAGGTTTAGAGTTAATTAGCTTAATAAATCCTGGTACCACTAGTTCTTTTGGCAACAGTCCATAAAACACAGACTGAGGTCTCACCCAAGGTAGTATGGGAGGGTGCTAGAACCAGGTTTCTACACCTTAGAGATGTCTGATGAGTTCGACTGGTCCTTTGTCTATTCCTGTGCGCAGATGGCTTCGCACAACTTTCGTGCCTCATGGCCTAATACCCTTCCCTCGTGCAGCCTTAACCAGGAGTCGTGCTGCACTCTGCGTTATTACCCGAGATCTTATTTATCCTTCAGTGTTAGTTAAGCACCTTCACCTACCTAAATGTCTTCAGTTATATTTAACAATACAAAACATTCATACAGTAGTGCGCAGTTAATAAATAGTATATTTGCAAATTATATCAATCATGCATTAACCCAAGAACATATACACAAAATTATAGCAAAAATTCTCTTTACTGATTCTCTAATGGTTATAGAATCGACCTGCACTGCGCACTCAACTATAGGGGTCCACACATGCAACTATGGACTACAAGGCCTCTACAAACTTAGCTGCAGAGCCATCTCCTACTCTACGACCCACAGACACACCTTACACTTAGACTCAATCACTTAAACCTCCTTCTTCCTTCATTATTAGTTAGTTATCTTCTACACTTAGAGCCTCACTCTATTTATACAATCCCATGGTCGACAGACCATGGGTAGGTATATCCAACTTACATTACTTTACAAAACTAGGGCATACAACCCTGTGACTCTAACATACTTTCGCACCCCGTGCCCGCAATTCACGAAACTTTACAACAAGATTCAATCAAAATTTTGGCTTTAAGCCCCAAAACATGCCTTGCGGGGATTCGATGCCCAACAGGCCCCCAACACAAACATCATGACTCGCCCTCGAGTCATTCTGTCAATGCGGAGATCTTTGAGCGGAGTCCCTCCAACTGTTCTCAAATTGCGGATAGGTCGGCAACACACTGAGCTACTACTTGCTGGATCTGCTACATACATTGTTCCGAGACCTCTATGTCAGGGGTGCTTCTCTGCATCAGTACATACATCCCCTGCATGTGTGCAAGCTTGCCTTCGATTTCTATCACGATGG
The DNA here is from genome assembly GCA_000404065.3 of Pinus taeda. Lineage (NCBI taxonomy): Eukaryota > Viridiplantae > Streptophyta > Pinopsida > Pinales > Pinaceae > Pinus > Pinus taeda. Next base: position 123,157 of record APFE031651138.1, on the reverse strand, counting down.
TGAAGGCCTTGTCAATCCAGCATTGAACACATTCCTTCAAGACTACTTCCTTATGTCATGCCGCATCCAGCTGCTCTTTCAGCACTTTAGCCTCCTGCATCTGCGCAAGCCTCTGAGTGAGGACCACCATTTATGCAGTTCCTCAGACACTATCATACTGTTGTTGGAATTCTTGTGCCTGTGTCTCTAAGCACTGAATGTTGGGGTCCTCTTGCAGATTTGAGAGGACCTCAAGTGATTCTTCCAATATACTGGTGTAGTCTTGCACTGCACCTCTAATTTCCTCCAATCAATTTGTGATAGCACTAGCACGCTGTTCTCTGACTTTCGAGAGGGTGGATGGCTATGCCTTTAACCACAGCTCGATGATCTGAAGGTTCAGCTCCAGCTAAAACTTTGTCATTACATCCCTCACCTTGCAGACCCCTGTTGTTAACCTATGGATCCACACCTTTGTTGGTATGTCTGCTGGGTTGGCCAACTCCAGGACGCTTTGGCAAGCATTGTCTATTACCTGTACCAGTTGTTGATTCTTTGACATCACTTCGTCACGTTGCAAGCTTAGTTGTTCCATATTTATTTTCTGCTGACTAAGGACTTGGAGCGTGCAACTCTCCCTAGCTCGCAACTCTACAGTTATCCTATCTTGTAACACATATCGGGTCTCTCGCGGGAGTGCAGTTAGATTGATACCGAGACCTTCTAGTGCACTAACTGAAGGTCTATCGGCTTCATTTGATGTCACTAGTGCCCCTTCCGACAACACTATGGTGTTTTTCATCCGTGTGTGCAACATGTGCTCTGCTGCTGTGGAGCTGACTGTGAGGTTGGTCGAAAGGGTACCAACCTGAGGGGGGCTTGCTTGTAATTCTTGCAACTGCGCTCTGAGGGCCCCCAACAAAATCTGGCTCTCCTGCATAAAATATTGGAGAGCCTTAGAGGTGACATCATGCACTGTCTCACCGATGTCATGTAGATCACCCTCGGTTAGGGTGATCGGGTCAATAAACAATTTCGATGCCTTGACCTTCTTCCATGACCCTGCCCACTCTGTTGGGTGCTGACGCTTCCGGTGCATTGATGTGGTTTGTGGGTCCGTGCCTCCCTCTCTTGTCTTTGCTTCCTCTGCTTCCTTCCCGTATGTCATGTGGCCCTCTTCCACCTTTGCGCCTGCCTCCTATGCTACTGTTGTTGTGGCCTTTTCCCGCTCAGCTGCTTTCTATGTCGTATCCTGTGCTACCCATACTTCTACTACCACTACTTCCTTCCTTTGCTTTTCAACCAATTGTGCGATGCACTACTTGGCCTCGTCTTTCTTTCTTTGTGTCACTGACTTCTTGATATCTGCAATGTTTGGGGTGTGCCACTCCAGTGGCCATGCCTCTAGTACATTGAAAATGACATCATCTGTGGCTATGAAGGGTAGATTTTTCCACTGTTTAGTCAAGTCCTTGCATGCTCTTATATAAATGTTATGCATGTCCACTTTGAATTATGTGAAACTCTATAGACTGTTGTAAATAGTGGGTGACAATTGCCGCTTACGGTTGATCCAAATTCTGAGGTTCATCTCCAAGAACACCCTAAAGATTTTACTCTCGTGGATCCTCTTACCATCATTTTTTGCCCAGAGCAAAGTGTACTTTGCGGCCTCTGGTAAATCCCTATTAATTATTACGAATTGACTATCCTCTAGTAATTGTCCAGCCACAAGCACTATGGACAGTAGAAGCCATGCATAGTGGAAAGTTTTTCCCAATTCCTGAGTTTCGTGGCAATTCTCTAAAAACTCCTTGCAGAGGAACTCGGACCATTTAAACTGGACCCCCTCCACGAACTTCTTAGCCAGTGCTACCACTGGCGTGGCTACTTCATCCGCGCGGCACTTGTGCGTGACCTTTCCTGCTAGGAGTTGGGTCGCCATGCATACTACTTTCTCCTTGATGTTGGAGATGGCGTATCCCCTCTTCTTCTTTTCCGGCTTGTACTTTTTATGCATGGCCTCTACAATGGCCAAGTCATTGCTCTTTCCTTTTGATATGTCTGCGGGGTCCTCTCCTTTGCATGGAAGCCGAGAGATGTGGTGAATTAGGTCTGTCGTGATGGGGATGGGCTCCTCTAGCCACAAACATCCATCATGCACAAAGCAGAGTAGCTGCCTAATGATGAAAATGGTTATTGGGGCACGATGGAAGTGTAAAACCTAGAGTAGGTTTAGTAGCTCACCTTTTTCTACTCCATAGAACCGTTTTTGTGGCTCTAATTCTGTCACCCCCACTGGGGTGTTCTGCTTGGGCTTCATGAGGTTTCTGGTCTCAAGTTGGGGGAACTTCTCATGGTCAGTGAGGTCCTAATCTTAGAATTGCATGTTCAGCACGTGTCCCAGGTGCATGCCCTCAAACATAATGTTGTCTAGGAGAAGTAGGGTCTAGAGCAAGCTCTTGGTCTCATCCAGGTCCTTGGGTACTTTCACCTTCCCTTTTCATGAAGGGGCGTAAGCGGACAATTTTTTCACGGGGTGCACAGGCTGAGTGTCCTCCTCCATGCCTTCATCCTCATCCTCTATGACGATAAGATCCTCCAAATCTTTTTCTTCTTCATTTGTCTCTATGGTGACGGTTTTCCCCTTCTCCTCCATTGTAACCTTGGTGCATAGTGGGTTCCGCAGGGACACACATACTGGAACCATTGCTTGTATGTCCTTCTTAGGTCTTTGTGTGCTTGGTGATTGCGGGATTTCTACAACAACCCCGGCACCTTCCGGAGCATCCCTAACAGTCACGACCTGTGCAGCCTCCTCGGCGGTTATTTCTATTATCTCCATAACATCCTTAGCTGTTTCCATTGTATCTGTGTAGAAATATATCACTCACGATCTCAGGGGCTCAATCAACACTCGACACTCAATAATTAGGGCTCTGCTCAATAGCTCAATTCACAAATGACCAAGTTTTGTTTGCTAGGTAGCCCTTTGTAATTTATAGCACTTTTTGAATTTGAATTTGTCCATTCCCCCCAAATCCGGTTCATTAATGCTCCCTTGGCAGCAGATTTTCCCAAATCTTACTCATAAATCGCGTCTTAAATGCCTAATGCCCTCTCCATTTGCCTCAAGTCGAGAATCCCATCGTGAATAGTGACTCGAACAATCACTTTCTATAGAACCCGTGTGGCATCATAGCCCCCTTGTGCGTGGTTGCAGACCTTGGGACATTTTGTTTCTATGCGCAGCTCCAACCTTGTGCAGCTTTTGGGCAAAGTAGTTTATAGTCCCGCAGTTCCTTTCAACTTCTTGGAGCACTAAGACTATTCCTCCCTCAGCTAGCTAGGTGGCCACACCACCTGTGTGCGGTTTCCTCTGGTCATCTAGCATTCTTACTGGGGAATACCTACCTTTTACCATTACTGGCAGCATCTCACACCTTATCATCTACAACACATCACCTTGGTTAATTCTCTTAGTAATATGTGGTCCAAGCCAAGGCATCAAATTGATCAATTCATAGCGATAGTGCTCAAACTTGTCAGCATGATCATGCACACCCTATTTTATCACCATGGTCTTCTTATCGAGACAATCTTCCCTTAGCTCGTCTTCCAGCTTCTTGACTTCCGCTTCTACCAAAGCACTTTTCTCCCTTAATTGCACCCTTCCTTTTTCTAGTTCTTGGAGCCTAAAATTTCCCCGTTGAAGTTTTTCTTCCAAGGTTCTACAAACCTTCATATTTATTGGTGCGATCATGCAGGGTCTAACTTTGCCAAGTATTATAGGGCTTACTTTAGTTGCTTCATACTTCATCTTTGGTAGCGCCTGTGCGGTCAGGGTTTTGCACATGGTCCTATATGCCCAGAGAACTGTTGTATGCGTAGGTCCCAGTCAGCCCGCTTCACATGGTGGACTATGTTCAATGCTCCACGTACTTTGTCAAAAGCTTCTGTGTAGATATTCTTCTACACACTTGGTCTTTCCATACTTCGTGGTCCCAATCATTTGCGCCATTTCCTTACCTGTTCTTGCTTACTGATCGTGTCTCCTACCGTGAGGACAGTAGGCCTTTGTGTGGGTTTCACACCATATGCCCATATCCTCCTAGATAGGTGAGTGCGTGGGCCAGTTCGTCTATCATACTTTACTTTCAATTGCACCCGAGGCTTCAAAAACTACATGAGCATCATCCTTCTACATTCGCACCAGTCCTCAGAACTTCTTTGGTGCATACCCCACCACCTTGTGGGCATAGCATGTAGTACCCATTTCAGAGCATCGAAACATTGTTGTTCCGACACTTCTTTTTCAAATTTGTTCAAGAAGTCATTGACCTCGCTTAACCCATCATACGTAGCCAGGTCTTTTACCTCTGTTGCTACACAACGTAGCGACCTTGTCATCATGTTATAGTTGAGTGTGCTTACCTCGTGTAATTAGTTCTGCCATGATTCTATCTCCTTGTTAGAACCTAATGTGTAGGATATTTCACTCTCCTAAGAGATTCAACCATCCGCGGTTAGATTTACCCAACCTTGCTCCTGTGTGGTTATCTTGTAGATGCAATCTAGATCGTCAGTGCTGTCATTGTTGCACACTGGTTCTGTGTAGCATGATCCTTCTCCAAGGTCTAAATATACCACTATACGCAGTGAATTTTTCTCAAAGATCATCTTGTGCTTCTTTAGATTTATTACTCCATTCATTTTAGTGGCACAATCTATTCCCAATAGTGCGGGATAGGGATTGTTGTCATACAAAATATCTATCACTTCGAAATCTGCTAGTGCACTCACTACTTTGATGTCTACTGTGATTCCCTGCAATCTCACCATAGGTAGGATCTATTGCTGGTTTTCCATTCGCAATTGGATAGGAGACCATTGCAACGAAGACTTGCCCAGCACTCCCATCTTTTTTTCGCAGGATGTTCATGTTCAATCCTAGGTCTAGAATCACTTGGTCCATCTCATATTCTCTTATATACATAGCCAATCTCATCTCCCTTCCTGTTCATGTCATGTTCTTCCCGATATTCTAGACTACACGCGGTTCTCCTGGCATGGTCCCAACACATCTAGTTATGAGTTCTTGCAACCCCTTCACAGCGTTGTTGTCACGCAATAGCTTCATGCATGTCTCCAAGAATGTAGTGAGCATCGATGGGTCCATTTCTGGATCCAGTATGTATTTACTTCTTGAAGTGGACACATCCATGAAGCTCTTCTTAGCCTCCATGAATGTCTCCATAGCACACTCCAAATAAAGTTTTGGTTCCTTTGTTGCATCCTTGCGAACCCAGGTACTTTCTTCGGGCTACTTGCGTTTATCATCCCCTATTGTAATACCACTTCGGAGCACGATATTTATATTAGGGGCTTCCTTGCATGGCGCAGACCTCATCATTTGCAGGTTCTGAGTCGGGGGAGGCTAGAGTGCTCCTTTATCACGCAACCTCACTATAAGTGTGGGACAATCCTCCATCTCATGATGAAACTACGTAGAATATAAGCATTATGGTCTCGTTGTATTTGTACAATCACGGGCATAATGCCCTAGTCCTATGAAATTGTAACATATCAGCTGTCTGCAACCTCTTCTTGGCCCCATTCCACCTCAGCCTCGTCTGCGCCTTTGAAATCTACTACATGCCATTCCTACATTTTGATTGAAGGCCCATGTTTCAGCTTGAACTCTGTGGATAGGAGTCCGATCCATCATCAGTTCATAGCTTCTATAGGTGCGCTCATCATGTCCTACTGACCTGTAGAAATTACAGAACAACTACCGGGAATTCTGCGTATACTTTTGTAATAGATGGTATTTATCTATAACATGCCTCCCTCCTACCTGACAAATCGCGTACCACGATGTAGGTGACATGCTTGGTCCTATTTGTGCCTCTAGTCTCAATGGCATTGGTCCTCCTCCCGTGAGGTAATTCAAAAACACCAAGCAGTGGTCCTTGCTATGCCCTTGGCCCTTACACTTTACGCACCATGCCTCGTCACACACTTCTGGATGAGTCGTCCTATCTTGTTTCAAACTCTACATATCAAGGCACAAGCTTTTCAATTGCGCGCGAATCTACTGGACTCCTAGGCTATGATCTTGTATCGGAGTCTCGTGCAATCTCATCGCAACCTTGAAAGCATCAACATGAGTGGTTAACCTTTGTTGCGAAAACGCGTTGCGTAGATGCAGGGTTAATGAGGCTACAAACCATTCACGTGTTGCCTGTCTATTAAGGTCATGTTCACTTCGCAAATTGTGCACTTCAGTATTTGATCCAACTCCCATGGGGTTTTTCCTGGTAGCATTAAAATTTCCTTGAATCCAATGATCAATTGTTCCTCCGACTTTGGTCTACTAAATTATTTGTTTAGCGCAATTTGGATATCCATTATCCCTTCATTCAGATTGTCATTGGAGTGCTTAATGTACCAAGTTAGTGCGTGATCCTATAGAGCGTTGACAAAAATTCCCTTCCCTATATTTTCGTCTGTGACACCCTATGCTTCCCATACGGCTTTTATCACAAACCAAAACTAGTATGGATCTTCATTCCCTATGCCCTTGAACACTCGTAACTTTATCGCACTGGCCATACTGCTTCGCGATGGTGGCGAAGGTGGTATGGGCGAAGTCGGGGGTGAATATGGTGAACTGGTGGTGGTGTGGGTGGGGGTGGTATCTGCAAAATTCTTTTCCTTATCAGGTTGATCGCACTTGGAAAAACCTTCGTAAGATCTTCTTCGCCCCCTCGCGGAGGTGATACCAAGGGGCTAGTTTCTAGTTATATGTTACCTTCATTTCTGTAGATTCTCCCACTCCACATAGCCCCAAACATCAATTAATTCACATAACCCACTTTTCACACACTAGCATTTTATTCCATGTGTTCAAATATTTAACGTACTTACCTCATGGTCCCTTGAGGAAGCGTCGTTCTGCCTTGTTATAGCTGACTAAAGTATCTACTACAAATTTAGTGATGAATCCTCCTATGATTCGATCTAGCTAGTGATTGACAGCATGCACGATCTTATCTTCTGATGCTTCCTATCTGCGCACCAATTCTGGAGTCCACACAATAGGTTTGTTGAGTTTACACCTTCCTTGGCTATCTGCTAGTTTTGTGATGCACTCATACAACTTAGTAGGGAAGGATGCAAAGAAAATTTCATGGATCTCCATATACAAGTAGCAAGCTAACCACTCTTCCTTTGATAGTCACAGATTCCTGTTTTCTTGTGCTACGAACTCGTGAATATTTCTATCCAAACACTCTTTAATTCCTTTCTTGGTCGGATTCCAGTGATATGACATCAAACATCTCTGTGCAGATCCCAGTCCTAGCAACAAAACCATTTGTTGGCTTGTTGGGGCTTGACCCAAGTTCTAAGCTAATTAGCCAAACAAATCTTGGTACCACTGGCCCTTTCCATAACAGTCCATGGAGCACGGATTGAGGTCTCACCGGAAGTAGTATGGGAGGGTGCTAGGACTAGGTTTCTACACCCTAGAGATGTCTGATGAGTTCAACTAGTCCTTTGTTTGTTCTTGCATGCAGGTGGCTTCGTGCACCTTCTGTGCCTCACGACCTAATACCCTGCCCTTGCACAACCCTAACCAGGAGTTGTGTTGCACTTTGCGTTATTACCCAAGATCTTATATATACTTCAGTGTTATTTAAGCACCTTCACCTACCTAAATGTCTTAAGTTATATTTAACAATATAAAACATTCATACAGGTACGCAAAGTAAATAAACAATATAATTACAAATTATATCAATCATGGATTAACCCAAGAATAGATACACAAAATTATAGAAAAAATTCTCCTTTTTGATTCTCCAATGGTGACAGACTCGACTCGCTCTGTGCACTCAGCTGTAGGGGTCCGCGCACTTAGCTGTGGACTACTAGGCCTCTGTGCACTCAACTGCAGAGCCTTCTCCTACTCTACGAACCACAGACACACTTTACACTTCGGCTCAATCACTTAGACTTCCTTATTCCTTCATTATTAGTTAGTTATCTTTTACACTTAGAGCCTCACTCTATTTATACAATCGCATGGTTTGTAGATCATGGGTAGGTCCATCCAATCAACATTACATTACAAAACTAGGGTAGACAACCCTGTGACTCTAACATACTTTCACGCCCCACGCCCACAATTCGCGGAGCTTTACAACATTATTCGGTCAAAACTTGGGCTTTAAGCCCCAAAACATGCCTTGGGGGGATTCCATACCCAACAGTTAGACTCTTGATTAGCTACAAAAGAGAAAATAAGAGTCCTACTACTTCTAGATAGCGTATTTTGACTTCATCTTTGACCATGACCTTAGGCTTGCTTTTTTGTCGATCTGGACTAAGTGAATAATATAGAATCCATGTGGAGATGATTTTGGAAATGCCCATGTGGCCTAGTTCTTCATTTGACGCCTAGAACCTGCCAAACCATGAGAGTAGCTATAGAATCCACAGTTAGCTACAGAATAAGCTGTGTTTTATAGCTAATTTGCAAAATTTTCTTAAAATAGCAAGAACATGAAAATATAATATGGTGATCATTTTAATGCTTTCCCTAAGACAAAACGTAGCATTTATCATTTATTGGGTCTATAGTCTTATGAGAAAATGAGAGAAAAAGGCGAGAACAAATTTCAAGGAGAAGGTAATTCTGAGGTTCAACACATGGACATCGGTGGAGACTACTGTGAACACTTATTGTAAGATTTTGTCTGAATGCAGCTTCAAAGGAGTTATCACACAATTGAACAGGATCCACCCTACGTGTCGAAGGCAATAATGGAGGCACTGATTGACATAGATGATTGGTATGCCTCACCATACGACACCTTCATACAAATGTACAACATGGAGAAGCCTCCGCATGTTCTGCCAAATTTTTCCTTGGAAAATCTCGTCATGCAGGAAGTATAATATCGCATCTTAGCAGGATTTACAGCTAGGATGCACCGGAAGAAGAAGTCACCTTGTCCCACTCTTCTGTTTTGGATCGGGTTATATAGATATGGAGTTTCAAGCATGCAGATGTGGAAGAAGAGCAAATGAAGAAGTATCCATCAGACCTTTGAAGTTATAATCCGTATGACCCACATTGTCTTGTGAAAGATCATTGCGTGAGAGTATAGTTCAATTGTATCAATGAGGCATGTCATTGGGTGGAGGAAAACCCATGGAGATATTGTTACAATGTTGGGTTGTGTTATATTCTTTCCACCACTAACCTACATAGTGAACCGGGGGGTTAGAGGGGGGGCGGAGCCCCCCCTTCGTTGCGCCAATTGCATAGTGGGGGGGCGGCAGCCTCCCCTGTCTGGGGGGTTTGAGGGGGGCGGGTAGCCCGCCTCTATGGGGTCTGGGGCAGCGCCCCGGGAAATTTTTTTTTTGGACCCTATATTAGGTTGGGTGAACCTACCTATGGTTTTCGGTCCATGGTTTTGACGCGATCATTCAGTCCATGGTATTAGAGCTTCGACATGTATTAAATATGTATTGTAACATTGAAAGAAATTAATGAAAAATCAGGCTGGTGTCCCGGTTTTGGGACTCCAGTGGAAATTCTCTGTGTATATGTTGTTTTATGTGTTATGCTCTCGCATTGTTTATTTCTTTGTTTTAGAATTCGTATGACGTAATTCTGTACAAGGGTTAAACCTACATTTGGTATCGGGCTGTTTGGCTTCAAGGGGATGCCTTTGTTGCTGAGGGTTTTCGCTCGGCCGTGGTAGACCCCTGTTCAGTGGGCAATCTTGTAGATCGATTCTAGGTGCGATGAAAGAAGATGGGCGAGTAGTGGGAAATTATAAGAAATGGGAAGTTTCAATGGTCAGAGTTTTGAGTTGTGGAAACTCAAGATGGAGGATCTATTGGTGGATAAAGATCAGTGGATCGCGGTAGATCCGGGTACTAAACCAACGGGAGTGACCGATGAAGCATGGAAGAAGTTGGATCGGAAGGTAAAGAGCACAATATGATTGTGTGTCTCAGATTCAGTATTCTTGAATGTATCAGGGGAATCTACGGCGAAGGCTTTGTGAGACAAGTTAGGGACTTTGTACCAATCTAAGTCTCTAGTGAATAAACTATTCTTGCGGAAAACGCTATATAACCTGAGGATGACAGATGGAGACTCAGTGATAGAGCATCTGAATGCGTTTAATACTGTGGTAAGTCAGTTGTAATCTGTTGATATTAAAATTTCAGATGAAGATAACTGCATCAGTCTGTTGTGTTTCTACCAGATTCGTGGGATAGTCTGGTTATTGCAATAGGTAGCAATGCAACTGCTTTGCAGTTTGATGAAATTGTCTCAGCCTTGCTGACGGAGTAGATGAGATGGAAAAATATGGGCAACCAGAATGGTGATGCCTTGTCTGTACGAGGACGGTCCCAAAACAGAAACAAAAATAAGTCATTGGGTGGGAGATCTAAATCTAGAGGGAGATCTAAATCTCCAGGAAAACCTATAAAGGTGGTGTGCTGGAA
>APFE031651138.1:33589-78608 GCA_000404065.3 Pinus taeda | reverse complement strand
TAGGGGGTTTGAGGGGGGTGGGTAGACCCCCTCTACAGGGTCTGGGGCAGCGCCCTGGGAAATTTTTTTTGGACCCTATATTAGGTTGGGGAACCTACCTATGGCTTTCGGTCCATGGTTTTGGACGCGATGGTTTTCAGTCCATGGTATTGGATGCTTCAACATGTATAAATATGTATTGTAACATTGAAAGGAACATAATGAAAAATCAAGCTGGTAGTCTCGGTTTTGGGATCCAGTGGAAAATATCTGTGTATATGTGTTTTATGTGTTATGCTTTCGCATTGTTTATTTTCTTTGTTTTAGAATTCGTATGCAGGTAATTTCTGTACAGGGTTAAAACCTACATACAACTTCTCCAGACTCAATGAATTCAACCTCCTTGTGGAATGGATAGCAAAGCAGCGTGAAGTAGCATCTTGGAGAGCACCAGAAGTAGCAGCAAAAAAAGAAGTGGACATACTAATGTGTGACACAGGAAAGAGGAAGATTGTTGACTGCATGGAGGAAGAGAAAAGAAACAAGTTCTGAGTAGACCCATTTATGAGGAAACTAGCTTTGGCCATAGAGGCGAAGAGGCAACAACATGACAAGAGAAATGCACAAAGGCAGAGAGAGAAACAAAGAATGGAGAAAACAGAAAAGGAGTTGCATGAGTTGAAGGAGCAACTTTAGAAGGAACAGGAGCTGCGTAGACAAGAGAATGAAGCGTAGCAAGAATAGGTATAGCAGGTTCTGCAACTTTTACATACAAATGAAACTACACCCGTACAAGTACTAGACTTATTAGAATAGCTGGCATCAAGTAGACAAGGTGAACCATCACATGAGCAAGACTTTGCTCGGGAGATAGAGCAAGCACTTGAACAGATGGATACAGATGTGGAGCAACAGGAGTTAGAAAAAGACATTGAACTCATGTATCATCACCAAGAGGTTGATCCACTAGCTTCAACATGTCCAGAAGAGGAGGAAGTCCCAAGCGAACAAGGAGACATAGAAATACTTAGAGACAATCTAGAGGAGGAGATGCACAATATCTCATTCGATGAGTCTCAACATAGAGTTGTGCAATCTCATAGGGTGTTGACTCCAGTTGATCATACATCTCCTGCGCAGTTCGAGGAAGGAGTGACCATGTCTGATGTGAGAAAACATCTAGAAAAATTGGCCGATGCTACCAGAGCATATGCCGATGCCACTAGCTTATGTGTTCACTTCTTGATAGTTGAGAACAAGCAAATGGCAAAGGAATTGCAGATGACCAAGCAAGGAGGAGAATTGGTTATAGAATCTGCCCCAGTAGAATTAAAGAAGGCAATACTAGATGAGGCATTGTCCCTTGACATAGTCATGTGGGCATTTTATTCCAAGTTTGGTACTATGCGTAAGGTAGTTGTCCATCTCAATGGATGGTGACAACAATGTGCTAGAAGAGCATGTATCTTGTCGAACGTGGATGTTGTTGTTGATTACATGCAAACGTAAACAATGAGATACAAGGGAGCCCCGCTTCACTTTCCTAAGATAATGAAGCCCAGAGTGGTCGAGCTAAAGGCACACACCCGGAGTCAGATCTGGAAATATGAAGAGCTCTCATAGCTCATCACTAGTCTACAGGCTTCCCATGGATGTGTATTGAAGGCTATGGATGTTGTTGTGTGCACACATGTGATCCCATCTATTGGGACAGTCACCTAGGCAAAGACAAAGGCACAGGTCCGGCTAGAGCTTGACTCATACTTTTATGACTTGATGTGCATAGCCATGAGCCCAGACTTTTCAATCAGTGCAGACATCATGGACAAGTATGTTGTTGGTCCGACCACACTCAAGACAATGATGTGTATGCTATTAGACCAGTTGGAAAGAGGAGCTTGAGCAGTGTACCCGAATTCTATGGAGGCAAGTGTCAGGTTCTAGAAAGATGTCACCTTAGAGTACATGAACACCATCATGGACTACTAATCTTGGCATCAGTTCACTACTATTGACCACTATGAGGATGTCGAAGAGCTGGTCTTCCAACAATTTTCTAAGTAATAGTGATGTCTTACATGGCTTGGTCAAGCCATGTTGTCTCACATGGGTACATGTGAATTGTAATGTAACTTCTTGTCAAGTGTAAGTTTGAGTGTCGATAGTTGGATGTAACAGTCATAGCGTAGATGAAGAGTCAGAGGATGAATGAACTATCACAAAGGGAAATGTCAATGGCCATCCCACCTGTTTCTATAAATATTCCCTCATAACTCATTGTATAGGCTTTTGGTTAGCCAAGCTTCCGATAAGACTATCCTAGAGAGAGCTTGGAAGTAATGTAACACACCTTGGCTTCTCCATTGCAAAGAGCTAGTATATCTCTTTGGAGGAGTAGGCGATTGTGGCTGTAATGTTCTGTTGTTAGAAAAAGTGGTTGGACATGGATGTATTGTATGAATGGAACTTATACTTCTTAATATAACAGAGCCATCACATTTGATCCATATGGTTTAATGTATTACAACTATCTTGAGTACTCTAAATGATATATGTATATTTTCTTACGCATGCATGTGTAGCTTTCTATATATGTATGTACGTATCTTTATGAAATATACTGTTGGTTTAACCATCACTTTGGATTGCTATCTAACTTTCCTTCCATGTTCTGATGCATCATTTCTTGTGTGTTCCCTTCTTAACTCCATGCTATCATTGGTTTCCAAGGGGCGCACACACCTCACACTCTGTGTGTTAGAACCGATCTTGCACCTTCCTTGACTCACTCCAACTGTCACACCCTTGTTACCAAAAGGGACATCTTACTTTCCTCTGTGTGAAACCACGGTTAAGGCATTACCATACGACCCACTGCTGGGACTCCTACACCAAATAGTATGAGGTCTAATTGGGACTTCTTACCAGGGAGATCCCATGACATGTTGACGGGTCCAGAATCGTCAACATTTATGACAATAGAAGGAGGGCCAAATGAGAAGCTGTGTCCTCTCATCCTATTTTGAACCTTTGCATATCTATCATAGAGTCTTGCATTCTCCTCCCTCCATGATGTTTTTCGCATGTTGAATCTATCACCATCACGAGGGATTTCTTTGATCTCTTATTGACATTCACGTATGATGGTGAAGGTCAAGTGGCCTGACTTGACTTCTTACATGACTTCCTTGCCTTGCTTCACAAGGAAGATGGATGTTCTAACGAATAGGCTAGTCTGCTGCTTGCATACAAAATCTTGACCAAAAACTGTTACAACAATGGAAGGCTTCGTATGAATCGCCTATGGATTTTTGGCAGCGCTTCCATGATTTACAGTATCAAGCTTTGAAGAGCATGATGAAATTTTTCTATATTTGGGATAGATTTGAGTATTTCCTTAATAAATCTACCCATCCCAAGAAGAAGTTTGAACTCAAGCCTCACTCAACATTCTTTACTGATGCAGCTACGTAATCACAGATGAATATGGTTACTCTCACAAGTGACTATCTGTCATCCCCTCATCAAACAAGTCCTCCACTGCAGAGTGATGTGGGAGATCATGCTCACACATCTATTGAGCTATCACATCCTCGCAACATCACTCCACTTAATTTTCACACAGATTTGGTTATGAGTCCATCGAGTTGTCATATGCATTTTGTACTACAACCTCCATCTTCACACTTGACTGTTCCTATGGATGATACTGTCTTGTGTTCTTTCATTCTAGACTTTACACCTGTTGTGAACAAGGATCAAGTCATTAACAGAGTTGCTTTTGCAAAACCAACATGCAATGCCATTCATGAAGAGTATGATTGGGAGTTTGAGCATCAACACTCCACGAAGGATGACTCCCTTCTATCCGAACCCCCTCCCTTCTTTCCTGACATTTTTGGTGAACTTTCCATCCATGATTCTGCATGTGTATCTTCAGCTATGAATTCACCCATTGTTAATCACTCAAAAGGCACACCAGATGTAATTCCATCATCCGACAATGGAGAGGATAAACTATTCATTGAAAATCCATTTAAACTTTCATCTGCCTTTTCCAGAAACATAGAGGATGAATTCGTTTGCTTCTCATCTACCCCTCTGTTTGATTTATTAGATGATGAAGATGTTGATGAAATCATTGATTTTTCTGATCGTGGCTTTCGTGATCCATTTACTCCCATACTCGATCATGATCATTATTCTATCATAGTTGATCTCTCGAAGTCACCTTTTTATGATGATCTACCTAACAATGAAGTCAAAACACCCCAAACTATTGAGGCACTTCAGCTCTGGCTGATGGTTATGTCAGGCCCTCGCTATCCTGAGGTTGGTTTCAGTTCTGATTAGGATAGTGTTCAATCACCTGAGGTTCCTCATCACTCGTATGTATGCATTGAAGATTAACCTCACACACAGATCATGCTTCCTCCACTCGAACTACACAATCCCATCACTCATGCTTTAGAGGAGTCTTACATTGCAAGCACACGTGCATGACGCAAGTTGTCTCTGTTTCTTTCGTTTGCTTACATGTCACAGTTAAGAGCATGCATATGATTCAAAGCTTCATGCAGTGTCACACAACACTGTGACAAGTCCATGGACCACATGTCATGTACTTGCACTCACTTATGTCCTTTGGGCACTTTGAAACATGAAGTGTGTTTGTCTTCATTGTTATATCTTTCTTGTTTACTGGTTCGCATAACCGGGTTCCTCGCAGACAAAGCCTTCACAACCATGGGTCAACCAATGCGCCTGTGGCTGCATTGGAAGTATCATTTTACGTGATAAGGCCCATGCACCATTAGATTAGGAGTAGGAGTAGTGTTTTATTTCAGTTTGTTTGCTTGCATGCTTGTTTGCTTACTTACTTTGCTTGTTTGTTTGTTTGTTTCTTGTTTGCTTACTTGCTTTGCTTTTACTTCCACTTCTGCTTTTCTTTGTTGTTTTTTTGCTTGTTTTTTTGTAGGTTCATTTAGCATGAAACCATGTGTGACTCTTGAAACAAGATGGGTAAAGTACAAGAGGCCTTGTGCATCTATCACTACTTGGTTATATGTCATGTTGCCTTTGTATGAAGAACTTGTTACTTTTGGTCTGTTGTATCTCTGAGATAATAATGGACATCTATCATGCCAGAGCATCTAGGATAATTGTTTTGGGGGTTTTGTTTTAATATGGAGGAACAATGTATGAAACATATGCAACACTGTAATGCCTAACCTTGTAAATAATATTAATATCAAAGTAGAGGACTGCTATAAAATTTCACACAGTGATATAGCTTGTATGGTGGCCAGCAGAAACAGAGAAATAATATGATTATCATAGTTTTCAACTTGAATTAAATAATCGTAAGTATGAAAACCTTTAAACTATGTTTAGAAGGTTTAAGAGAATATGCTTAGGCTTACAAAAGATGCTAACGATTTATTGATTCAGAGGGAATTAATTAAACAAATAGTCCATTAATTCATTCTCTTTATAGATTATCACTTCAGAAGCTTATAGGAATAGATTGAAACCAACTTATTTCTACCTAGTTATCTCTGTAAGACATAAGAATATGAAGAAAAACATAATGAGTAATACTGGAAAAACAAATAGGAAACACAAACTGTGTAAAACATAATTCAGAATCCTTGGCTTTGTATTAATGATCCAGAAAAGTCAAGTACATCAAATGTTTAGAAATTCTTTATCAAGGGTGAAACCCCTAATAGCTCATGGAGAGAGTTATTTATACAACAATAGAACTAAGAAAATATCCTAAACTATTTTTACAAAAATATATTATTATAAAATCAAAATAAAGACTGCAAGTTGATCTGGCATTATTTTGATGTTGTGTTGTTGGTGACTATCGCTGAAAACAAATTGAAAATTATTGAAGTTGGCTAACTATTCATCCAAAAGTTGAATGCTATTTGACTTTCACACTAGATGTCATATTTACTTATGACATTTCATATGATTCACTTTCATCTAATACACTTTGACTTGTATTTCTTTATTTGTCTCCTTTGTTTAGTCTTTTACCGTGAATGCTCTATCACCTACTTTTACTTTTACCAGTCATAGTAAATCACATCATCTGGTATATTTTACTCTTATCGTACATTTATGTCTTTAGTAAAAGTGACTTTCACTAAAGACCTGTTTGACTTTATGTGAAAATGTGATATGTTGTTGTTTATTTATCTCTGTTTTCATAGTTACTGCCTCTGTGTAAATGATTACTTCTACTCTATGTATAATTGTCTTTTCCTTCTGAATAAAGCCTTTTGAGTATATTTTTTTGTGAATCTTGGAGTAAACAGGTTTTGGAACTTGTATCAAAACTATTTATCCAAGATTTTGGTCTTCTAATCGCCTACAAAATAAAACAATTTATTAATAAAAGCACATGTTGGTAGGGAGGTGATAATGGTTTCAGGGAACAGGAAAGTCTGTGGTCAGAGTCCGAAGTGTGTTTGGGAGGTAAAAATAAGTTAAATTGGGTTTCAGATGCTTAGGTTGGTGCAAGAAGGCTTAGACGGCTTTCAGTGAACAAAACTAGTGAAATGAGTGAAAATGAGGGTCTTCCACTTTTTACGGGCAACGTTTTAAAATCTGGTGCGGAAATCGATAAATGAATAGTGGATGGTTTCGGCCTATGTAGGGAGGTGGTATTAAGGTTTGTCGCACTACTTTTGGCACTTAGGAAGTTTTTTCATGAGAGCACGCAAGTTCACGTAAAGCTGCCATGTAACGAAAAGGGGCCTGAGAAAAATCATGAATCTTGCGTACTCTTAGGATTTTAATTGTTGGACATCGGGAGCATGTGATATGGATGTGGGTCGTCATATTTTGAAGTGGATGATCGGAGGGTTGTTGCACGGTCAGGATGCATGGAGGGAAATCAAGCAGAGATTAGCGGGGCCCAGGGGATAATTACAAATTATTTGTAATTATTTAATAATATAAAGTGGGGTTAAAACTATAATGCGTGGGTTCAATATAGTTGGAAAAGTGTTAAAATGCAGCGGGGTTTGTTAACCACACCAAGTGGGGTGGGTTAAAAGGTTTTTTATCGGAAAAATTGTGAATTGTGGAGTTAATTAAAATAAAGCGGGGGTAGAAAAAACTTAGGCTAAAGGGTCTTTATGGGTTTTTTAAGCATATGGTAGAGTTAATAAAGTAATGCAGGGGGGGAGGATTTAAACTTAGGACAAAGGGGGTTTTATGGGTTTTTAGGGAAATTACAAGGGGAAAGGGATTTTTTCAATGGGGAAAGGGTTTCATACTAGGTAAAAGGGGTTTTGGGTAGGGAAATGACCTTTAGAGGGTAATTTTCTAGGAAAATGTGTGAAACCAAAGGGCAAGGGTGAAAATGAAGGGAAAAGGGTATTTTCATAAGAAATGGTGGGATAATGGGAAATTAGTAAGTATGTAGTGGGGGATGAAATGAAGTGAGGGGAAGTTTAGTTAAATCAGCTTGTGAACATCCTTTCACTTTCATAACTGCTCTCGCATACTGAAACATTGGATTAAGCATGATGAATGTGCTTATGCTTCACCAACCTTGTACTTCTGCAACCTTTCTTCTATCTACCCTTTACTTACCCTAACATTTTTTCTTCAGTTAGTTGGGGGCATTTAAGCTAGCAACCCAATATTTCTTTTCATGAATAATCTACCTCTATACCTTATGCTCTCCGTTGGCTCAAATTAAACTGTTGAGCTAATTTTTTTTTCTATCTATGATAATCAATTTAAAACAAATCCAATTATGATTAAACTATATAATTGGATTAAATAAACTAGTGTGGCATCTAAACAAACTGCACACAACTATTATTTTCAAAAGTGAATTAGAGTAAAAGTAGTGGCATTTAGATTTGCAACACTTTTATAGTTTATTGCTTTTTGCTTTTCTCTCTAACCTAACATTTTATTTTTTCCTTCATTTTTTAGTGCATCTATTCTAACATTTTCTTTGATATGGACATATTTATCAAAATATTTCCTAACAATTTTATTTAGTATTCTGTTTGTCCATAACCTAGCTTAACATTTAAAAAAAAAAAAAATTCATTTTTTGGACTAATTTATTTGAACTTACCAAAACCAAAAAATGCTACAACATCGGCTCCATCTGGGGACTACTTTCTCCTGTAGAATGCAGAGAACCTACAGATCCATGTGCCTTCTCCTCGGGCTATGTAGTGTTTTGCTATAAAAAATCACAGTGACAACTTGAAAAGTAAAAGAAACCAGAGTTTTTACAATAGTAGTAATGAAATCTACTTCAACTTCTCAGTAATAAATGTAATGTTTGAGAAACCCTCCGTTTACGGGATAAATGGATTATAGACCCTCAAGATTTTGTAGCAGAAAAGTGTTGTTTCCCTTCACTTCAGAAATTGCTGAGGGTCCAAAACAAAAGTTGTCAAACTTGCCATGTTTTCCATTTTATTCTCTCCTAGAATCCCATCTTAGAACTAGATAGCCTTCCTTGAAGTCCCTTTCCCTAGCTCTTTTGTCAAACAGGCTCTTCATCTTATGTTGATACTTTTTCAATTTGTATTGAACTTCATCTCTATTTTCATTTAGTTCAATAATCTGATTTATTCTATTTCAAAAATAATTAGGTTCATCTGTTGAATCGTGAAAGAATTTTAAAATAGGGTAGGCCAAATTGGTAGGGAAGATTGCATCTTTCCCATAAACTAACTAGAAAGGAGATTTACTAGTAAATCTCTTTGGAGTAATTCTATTTTCCCACACTACATAAATTAAATGAGAGTCCTAACTCTTTTTATGATTTACTAGAGTCCTTTTGATTACCTTTACTAGACTTTTATTTGAGGATTCTACAAGGCCATTACCTTGTGGGTAATATGGAGTTGAAAGATGTAACAACATTTGATATTTCTGGAAAAACTCAATCATTTTAACACTAGAAAATCTGGTGCATTATCAGTGATAATTTGAGTTGGGAAACCAAATCTAGATAAGATGTTCTCTTCAATAAATTTGATTACTACTAAATTAGTAGCATTTCTCAGTAGAATTACTTCCACCCATTTAGTGAAGTAGTCTATTGTAGTGAGGATCCATCTATGCTGATGACTTGAAGTGGGATGAATCTGTCCATCAAAATTTGATCCCCATTGGAGAAAAGGTTTTGAGACTATTGATGGAACCTTACCAGCAAACATTTGACAAGGAAAAAAACCTCTAACCTTTTCTCCTACATGTAAGAACAATGTTGGCTAATAAAATCCTCCCCTTAATATCTTATATGCAGTTGCTGTCTAAGCATAATGTCCTCCACAAAATATTGTATGAAACTGGTCAATGATTCCTTCAGTTACTAATTTTGTTAAGCATAATAACAAAATATTTAGTGGGTATTTCGAGTACAAATTTTCTTTTATGATACAGTACTTGACTGCTTTCAGTTTGAGAGTTTTACACTGGCTTTTGGAGTATGATGTTGGAAATTGAAAATGGATCAAGAAATTTACAATGTCTTGGTACCAATCTGACAATAGAAATTTGTCATCAATGTATAAAAAGTGGATCTGATCTGAAGGTAAATGTTCTTGCGGATTATTTTCTTCAGGATGAAGGGAAGGTTCTTGTAGATTCTCCCCTTGTATCTCTAAAACAAAATTGATTCCAAGCACTTTATAGTTGGATTAAACTAAAAGCTTAGCTAATAGTTAGATCAAACTCCAGTATTTGATTGATCCATCTAATTTTGTTTTCATGAGAGTCTGGTTGAGTTAAAATGAATTGCACAACACTGTTAGGAACATAAGCAGTAATATGAGAATGTAGGACATACATCCTGGATGATTTTAGGGCTTGAATAAGGGCATATGCTTGCTTCTCAATTATGTCATACTTAAGCTCAACATCTCCCATAACCTTACTGAAAAAGGCTATGGGTTTGTCTTAGGAATCTTCATTCTTTTGTAGTAGAACAACATCAAGGGTTGTTTCTAAGGCAAAGGAAAATATACTAAATGGTTTAGTGTAATCAAGGTTGGCCAAGGTGGGAGCTTCAAAAATAGATTTTTTGATCTAATCAAATGCATGCCTGGAAGAGATAGTCCATTTAACTTCATGATCTTTTCGGAGCATGCCAGTTATATCTTTTACAATCTCAACATAATTTGGGATGAATCTCCTTAAAAAATTAATCTTGCCTAGAAAAGCTTGAATCTCCTTCTTGTTTCTAGGTAAGGTCAATGTTTTAGTGGAAAACACATGCTTGGGATCAATCACCACTCTTTTTTTGAAATTATATGGCCCAACAATTTTCCTTATTTGATAACAAACAAAGACTTTTTAGGATTCAATGATATTCTGAATTTTCTACACCTGCCAAAAACCTGACCCACAAAAGCTACATCCATAGCTCTCTGAAATGTTGCTCTAGCATTGGATAAGCCAAATGGCATTCTAGCATACATGAATGTACCCTAGGGGGTAGTAAAGTTTTTCTTCTCTCTCTCTATTGAATCAATATTTACCTGATTATAGCCTGAAAAACCATCAAGCATAGAAAGTCTTTGTTCTCCTGAAACCATTTGAAGTAACTAATCCATTTTGGGCCAAGAATAGTTATCCTTCAATGATGCTTTGTTCTAATTCCAAAAGTCCACATAGAGTCCGATTTCTTCATTCTTATTTCTAACAAGAACTAAATTTGCAACCCAATTAGAATATCTAAGAGGGAGAATGATCTGGGCATCTAGCATTTTCTTAATTTGCTTTTCTACAATTGGTAGAAGAGCTGGATTGATCCTCCTAAGTTTCTGTTGATAAGAAATTGCTTTTGCCTTTAAAGGAATCTTATGTTGTATTAATGAAGTATCATAGGTTTTTAGATCAACATAGGTCCATGCAAAAACATTGTTATACTTTTTAAGTAACTTAAGATATTGAGCTTTGATCTTAGGATCTAGAGATGCACATATTTTGATGTTTTGAATATCATCATTTATTCCAATATTAATTTCTTCCATGTCATATTGTGAAGAAATGGATTGAGGGTTTCAGAGGACATCATTTTGATTAAACATTTTTTCTAAAGGAAGAAGGCCTTTGGGAATAAAATTGTTAGACAATTGAATAATGTCATCAACGAAGTTTGAATTGAAATTTGAAGTATCATTTCCATTTCTATTTTCATTTATTTTTGTTTTATCTTCATCAATTTGTAGAACTGAAAATTCATCTATACCTGCAAAAAAGATTTCAAATGTTCATCATCTTCAAATATCTACCAGTGTTTTAGATTGTCTGGGATGGATGGTCTATACTTGACTTGTATTTGATAGAGTACATTAGATTGAGGGTTTCAGAGGACTTCATCGGAGGACATCATTTTGATTAAAAAAAATTTCTAAAGGAATAAGGCCTTTGGGAATAAAATTGTTAGACAATTGAATAATGTCATCAATGATTTTTGAATTGAAATTTGAAGTATCATTTCCATTTCTATTTTCATTTATTTATGTTTTATCTTCATCAATTTGTAGAACTGAAAATTCATCTATAACCTACAGAAAAGATTTCAAATGTTCATCATCTTCAAATATCTACCAGTGTTTTAGATTGTTTGGGATGGATGGTTTGTACTTGACTTGTATTTGATAGAGTACATTGGTATGATTAGGAATTTTAAATGAACTAACAGAAATAGCTATGTCATCTGCATGAATATTCTAATTTCTTGGAATATAAGTCAAATTAAAAGCATCAAAGAAGTTTTCGACTGAATCCAAAACTTCATTTTGATCAGACCTAATTCTAGGATGCTTAGTCTGGCAGATATTTCTCACTTGTTTGACAATAAGTTCTGAATCAGTTAAAATGCTTAAGTTTTGAACCTTTAAGCTTTTGCCTAGTTGCAGTCCCAAAGAGAAAGCTTCATGGTCAGCCACATTATTTGTAACTTCAAAGTCGAGTTTGCATGATTGAATGATATTTTATTTTTCCGGTGAAATTAAAAATACCCCATCTCCTCCTCCATCTTTTGTACAAGAACAATCAAAAAATAGTTTCCATACATCAGTTTGAATTGGTACAGGACTTTCAATTACATCTTCTATTTTAACTTGAGTTTCATGTATTTGGTTTGAAGAGAGTTGAAAGCAACCAAAATACTGATCAATTGCATAAATGGGATGGTTCCTTGGCTGCTCTGTTTTGCAAACAGTGTGCACAAATCTTACCTCTCTATGTAACCTTAGTTTTTCTCCCCCATAAACTAGAATAGTGGCATAAGACATATCCATTTGAAGAGTTTCCCCTAATTTGGCATAACAAGACCTAGAAAGGGGGATTCCAAATTTGGGAGGAATATATGTGACAACTATATCAAGCACTACACTTTTCACTAGAATTTAGGAAATGGTGACTACTAAATCCTTAATCAATCCTAAGCAGGGAACCCTTTTAGAATCAAAGGTGTACAAGTCATGATAGGATCTAGTTATGTCAAGTTTCAAATGGTCCATGGTAGTTTTTTGCATGCGGTTATGTGATGCTCCAGAATCAAGCATACAATTATATAACATGGAATCATTTGTCTTAAGAGTTACATAGAAAGGAGGCACTATTTCATCTATCATATTTGAGGTAGGACCAAAGAAAACTGCTAGTTTTTCATCTTGTAGACTAATGATATCACTTTCAGCATCAACCAAGGTGTTTTGTATCCATTTGGAGACTTGATTTTTATACCCGGTGTCTTTAAAAAGTTCTGAAAGTGGAATTTGGATTTTAACTCTTTCTAACTCTTTTTCAACATTAAATGTAGTCAAAGAATTTTTTTCATTTTGCGTAGTATCGGTTGATTGAATTAATGGTCGAATAATAGTTGTTTGACTTTTTGCAGCTTTGGTACGAGGTTTAGTTATTGAAGTCTCCTTAGGAGGTCTTCTAGGGCTGGGTCTAGGCCTAAGATCATATCTCTTATTCAACTCTGAAATTAAAAATTCAGAGAAGGCACGGTATTTCGAAACCTATGAGGATTCTTAATCTTCTTGAACATGATTTTGTTGAGAGAGAGGAATAATCACTGTTTTATTAGAAGAAGTATCCATTTTATTGATATCTTCAGTAATAGTCATAGTATTTTCATCAGGTTGCTGGTCATCTATCAGAAAAGGAGTGGGAACCTACTGATCATTACTAGGTCTCTGAATAATTTGTAATTGTGGATTCCTTTTATACTAACCTTGATTTATATTTTGGGGTCTAGTAACTGTTTGTTGAAATTTCCTAGGTTGAGTCTCAATATTGGAAATTCTATTAGATAGATTTCTAAGAAGAAAATCTATTTCATATATTTTAGAATCTTCTATATTAGTCTTAGAAGAACTAGAGGAACTAGAGGCCTCTTGAATAGATTTGCGTTTTCTTTAGGAATTTTCTTCTTTAGCTTTCAAGGAAGTCGAAGCAACCCTATTTGCTTCCACCTCTATAGAATTTGTTTGCATATCTTCAAGAGTTCTTGAAGTTCTCTCTCTTAGAATTATAACAAAATCATCGTCAAAAGCTTTAGAAAGCCTAGACTTAGTTTCTATTACAGGGGGTTTACAATCAAGGGGCATCTTATGATAAAGGTTATTAAACCTTTTGATAAAATCTGATACATGTTCACCAAAGTTTGTTTTAAGTTCTTCAAACTCAGTTAGAAAGTAAAGAGGATCTTTCTATACACCCCATTGATTTTAAAATACGTTTTTAAGATCTTCCCAATTTCTAATGGAATTTATAGGTAACTGCCTAAACCAGCTTCTTACATTTCCTTCAAGTGACTATACAAACAATCTCATGTAAACATTTTCTTGTTCGATATTCATGTTGTCTGCAAATTCTAGAAAAGCTTGAAGATGGTCCTCAGCTGAGGGACCAGTTTCTCCATTATACCTTAGAAGGTATTTCAAGTACCAAGGTGGGAATGCATCAAGGTTAGTAGGTAAGACTAAAGCTGCATATTTAGCCTATACAATAGGTCGGAATGCCATTGTAGAAGGTGGTGTATGAGGTGTTTATGTGGATGAAGAAGAAGAAGAAGATGACGAAGATGACGTAGAAGAAGGTAATTGAGGGGGTGTGTGACTATGTGGAGGTGAAGAAGGAGGGGATCTCTTGAATAACTTTAGAGTATTAAGAAATAACTTTGGGACATGTGAATGAATACCCTCTTTTGTTTTAAAGAGTGGATTTGAATATACAAAGAGGGCCTCTTTAGGTTGTTAAGAAGTAGAAGCTTCGGGTCATTCAGAAGTGGAAGGAAATGAATAAGTGGTAGGGGATATGAAATCTATGGTTTTGTATTCACGTAAATTAACACCCAAGTTAGACTCAGATTTAGGTAATCCTAGTTTTAGTGGGGGTTCTAGATGCATTTCAAAAGAATGAACGAGGAAAGCTGAATCTAAATCAACTCCCCTATATAATAGTTCAAAAACCTTAAGAGGTATTTGTGTCCAATCAAGATCGGATGGAATATTACTAAAAGGATCAAATGATACTAAATCTTCAGACTGCAAGGCTGAAGAGGAAGAAGAATATGGTTGATGTCTCCTTTTAGAACTGACTTTTCTAATAATTTTTTCAGGACCTAACAGAGGATTAACTAAGTCAAATTCCGAATGGGATTTGGTGTGCTTAAAAGGTGCGAGTTTGGGCTAGTGGATTTGCCAGGTGAAGGATTTTAAACTTTCTAGACCTTTAATCACCTTAAAGGAATAGAATGAATATCGTTGCCCCAGGAAAAATTAATGAAATTCAAATCCCCAACAATGGAACTAGACTAATGTTGTATCTCTGAGATGATAATGGTCAGCTATCATGCCAGAGCATCTATGATAATTGTTTTATGGGTTTTGTTTTAATTTCGAGGACCAATGTATGAAATAGATGTAACACCATAATGCCTAACCTTGTGAATGATATTAATATCAAAGCAAAGGGCCGCTATAGAATTTCACACAGTGATATAGCTTGTATGGTGGCGAGAACAAATAGAGAAATAATATGATTTTCACAGTTTTTGAATTGAAAATTAAATAAACGTAAGAATGAAAACCTTTAAACTATGTTCATAAGGTTTAAGAGAATATGCTTAAGCTTATAAAAGATGTTGATGATTCATTGATTCAGAGGGAATTAATTAAACAAATAGTCCATTAATTCATTCTCTTTATAGATTATCACTTCAAAAGCTTATAGGAATAGATTGAAACCCAATTATTCTTACCTAGTTATCTCTGTAAGACATAAGAATATGAAGAAAAACATAATGAGTAATACTGGAAAAACTTACAGGAAACACAAACTATGTAAAACATAATTCAAAATCCTTTGCTTTGTATTAATGATCCAGAAAAGTCAAGTACACAAAATGTTTAGAAATGCTTCATCGAGGGTGCAACCCCTAATAACTCTTGGAGAGAGTTATTTATACAACAATAGAACCAAGAAAATTTCCTAAATTGTTTTTACAAAAAATAGATTATTATAAAATCAAAATAAAGACTTCTAATTGATCTGACACTATTTTGATGTTGTGTTGTTGGTGACTATTGCTGAAAACAAACTGAAAATTGTTGAAGGTGGCTGATTGTTCCTCCAGAAGATAAATGTTGTTTGATTTTCACATTGGATTCCATATTTGCTTATGACCTTTCATCTAATACACTTTCATCTGATACACTTTCACATGTATTTCTTTATCTGTCTCCTCTGTTTAGTCTTTTACCATGAATGCTCTGTCACCTGCTTTTACTTTTACCAGTGATAGTAAATCACATCATCTGGTATCTTTTACTCTTATCCTACATTTATGTCTTTAGTAAAAGTGAATTTCACTAAAGACCTATTTGAGTTTATGTGAAAATGTGATATGCTTTTGCTGATTTATCTTTGTTTTAATAGTTACTACCTCTATGTAAATGATTTCTTCTGCTTTATGTATAATTGTATTTTCCTTCTAAATAAAGCCTTTTGAGTAGAATTCTTTGTGAATATTGGAGTAAACAGGTTTTGGAACTTGCATCAAAACTGTTTATCCAAGCTTCTGGCCTTATAATCACTTGCAAAATAAAACAATCTATTAATAAAAACACAGGTTGGTAGGGAGGTGATAATGGTTTTAGGGAACAGGAAAATATGTGGATGGATTCCAAGGCGTGTTCAGGAGGTAAACATCGGTTAAATTGGTTTGCAAATTCTTAGGGTGGTGCAGGAAGGCTTAGACGACTTTTAGTGAAAAATGAGTGAAAAGAGTGAAAATGAGGGTCTTCAACTTTTTAGCAGGTAATGTTTTAAAATTTGGCATAGAAATCAATAAATGAACAGTGGATGGTTTCAACCTACACGGGGAGGCAGTATTAAGGTTCATCGCACTGCTTTTGGCACTCGAGTCGTTTTTCCATGAGAGCACACAAGTTCGTGTAAAGTTGCCACGTAACCGAAAGGCACTCGAGCAAAACCACGAATCTCGTGTGCTCTTGGGATTTTAATTGTCAAACATTGAGAGCATGTGATATGGATGTGGGTCATTGGATTTTGAAGTGGATGATCAAAGGGTTGTTGCGTGATCGAGATGCACAAAGGGAAATCGAGCAGAGATTAGAGGGGCCTCAGGGGATAGTTACAAATGATTTGTAATTATTTAATAATATAAAAGTGGGGTTAAAGGTATAATGCATGGGTTTAATACAGTGGGACAGCGGTTTAAAATGCGGCAGGGGTTTGTTAAACCACACCAAGAGGGTGGTTTAAAATTTTTTATTGGAAAATGGTGAATTACGGAGTTTAATTAAAATATAGCGGGGGGAGACAAACTTAGGATAATGGTATTTATGGGTTTTTTAGGCATATGGTGAGCTAAATAAAGTAATGTGGGGGGTGGGGGTGTGTGGGGGATTTAAACTTAGGCAAGGGGGTTTTATCGGTTTTTAGGGAAATTACAAGGGGAAAGTGATTTTTTCAATGGGGAAAGGGTTTCACAATAGGGAAAAGGGGTTTTGGGTAGGGAAATGACCTTTAGAGGGTAATTTGCTAGGAAAATGTGTGAAACCAAAGGGCAAGGGTGAAAATGAAGGGAAATGGGTATTTTCATAAGAAATGACGGGATAATGGGAAATTAGTAAGTATTTATTGGGGGATAAAATGAAATGAGGGGAAGTTTAATTAAATCATATTGTGAACACCCTTTCGCTTTCATAACCACTCCTACACACTAAAACATTGGATTAAGTATGATGAATGTGCTTATGCTTCACCAACCTTGTAATTTTGCAACCTTTCTTCTACCTACCCTTTACTTATAGTAGCATTTTTTCTTTACTTAGTTGGGTGCATTTAAGCTAGCAACCAAATATTTCTTTTCATGAATAATCTACCTCTATACCTTCTTCTCTCCATTGTCTCAGATTAAACTCTTCAGCCAATTTTATTTTCTACCTATGAAAATCAATTTAAAACAAATCCAATTATGATTAAATTGTATAATTGGATAAAATAAGCTGGTGTGGCATCTAAACAAATTGCACACAACTATTATTTTCAAAAGTGAATTAGAGAAAAAAGTGGCATTTAGATTTGCAACACTTTCAAAGTTTATTTATTTTTTCTTTTCTCTCTAACCTAACATTTTATTTTTTCCTTCATTTTTTAGGGCATCTATTCTAACATTTTCTTTGATATGGACATATTTATCAAAATATTTCTTAACATTTTTATTCAGTATTCTTTTTGTCCATATCCTAGCTTAACATTTTTTGAAAATTATTTTCATTTTTTGGACTAATTTATTTGAAATTACCAAAACCCAAAAATGCTACAACATGGTCCATGATACGTCAATGGAAAATACGTACTGTTCAAAGTGAACCTTTGTGAAAACACAATGTTTGCATGCTAACTAGTGTCAACTACTCTAGTTAGTTGTTTTTGGGCTAAACCTTGGCAACTCATTCAAGTAGAGTAAGGTGAGGGGGGAAACCTTAACAAGCACGTCAGAAGTATATAATAAACTACTCTAAAGGAACGACCTCTTCTTCTCTCAATAAGTCAGCATCCCTCTTTTTCCTCTGAAACGAATAAGTGTTATGCATAGTTATGAAAAAATGGAAGAATGAAAAGTGAAAATTTTCAAAAATGAAAATTAAATAAGGCGAAAGAAGAGAGAGGCCTCCTGCGCAGAGAGGTGATGCAAGTAACTCCACCGGGGTACTATCTAGGCTCACTGGCAGCAAAGCGATGCTTGTGTTCCTGCGTGAGTTCACTAGGGTACTATCTAGGCCTACTGGCAATGGAGCAACACCAAAGATGAAACTAAGACTCCGATGACTATATTTCTTGTGCACTAATATACCCCTCAATCCCAATCAAAACAACTGTGTTACCTTAGCTTGGATGTGTGTTAATCAACCAAGAGCTTGGCAGATGCTATATCTTACAATCAATCTAGTGTGGAAACGAAGATGAATTAAGAACTAAACAATACTTCAAGAGGTCTTAGACTTTCTTTTCACGAACAAAGTTGATTTAGAGAGCTGGAGTTCTACCAGTGTATCGCCAATTGTTGTGATGGCTACAAAAACCCTCCAAAATTTTTCCTTATCTTTGTTTTGTAGCCTCCCTACCAACTTTTCATAGCAACATGTCTTTCCTTGTCAAGTACAAAAGCTTCAATGATTTTCTTGCAAAATGCCAGCCTGTGCATCAGATCTTGTTGCATCCCCCTCATAGGTTATTTATCCAGACTTGGTCAAGTTTCCAATTGAGCAGTTCCCTCAAGAAATTGCACAATTCTGGAGGGAAACCAACCTTCCCTCCAGAAAATTTCGCAATTCTATCTAGCAGCCTGTTGGGCTCCAATATTATGCAAATATGGATGTCACTGTTCATTGAGAAAATTGCGCAATTCCTCCTAGCAGGGCTCCTCAACCTAGAAATTGTGCAATTTTATGCAAGAGTCAGCTCCTCTACCCAAAAATTGCACGATTCCTCTAAGTAGCCAGCCCAACTCCCTCCCAGAAATGTGATTTTTTTTCCCTCAGCTGAGCAGACCCTTACATGTGCAGTTGGGTTAATTGGTTCCACCCGAGACCAAGAAAACTTGACTTGCATGCATAAGCTCCTTTTTCCCCGAATAACAAAAAGAAAAATGCAAAAAGCATCCTTAGATTTTAGGGAGCTATTTTTAGCAGCTAGAGGTTACATGTGAAGATCATTTTAGAATCTTTCCTCCAAGTGTCGCTTTTTCCTAGATTTGTGGCAAGCGCGTCATGAGCATCAACTTATTTATTTGATGCTTCATATCTCACTTATTCACATCAATCTTGGAGCTCTAACATCCCACAACACATCCATGAGTCTTCGACACATCCATCTCAACTATTCATGGGTAAGTTGTCTTAACTTGTCTTTTGCATCATTTCTGTCGCTTTTTGTGTTTTTGCTTGTGTGAGTTTTGTTTGTTTGATTTATGTGAACGCTTGCTGTCGTTTACATGCATACTACCTTGTACTAGTACCATTTTATTTTTTGTTAGCATCTCACTATTATCGCATGCATGAAATTGTTTTGCATGAACGGTCGTCAATTCGGCGACTCGCTTCACCCACATGCATGCTGTGCTGTTTTCTAAATCTTTCATTCATTATTTGCATGTAGAATCATTCTCTCCTGATTACATTGAGTATTTCCATGCATTCACTTCCACATTTTCTTTCAGTTGCCCATTGGCAGGTTTGGGCAGCCTTGGCCCGGACTCTGCTTGACCAAGACAACATTGCACAGTCCTGAGAGGGAAGGCTCTGTGTTCCTCTCAAGAAATGTGAATTTCTACCGAGTGACTATCCTCTAGTCTTGCATTATGAAATTTTGAGGGACAGTGACCGTTGGCCCAAAAAATTGCACAATGTAGTCATTGGGCCTGCAACCACTATGAATTGAAATTGTGCATTGTGTAGTTTGAGTAACCAGCAGGCTAGGCTAGATTACACATTGTGGAATCCCAGCAGCCAACTGGCCTCCCCAGGCAACCCAGAATTCATTTTGCATAGTTCTGGTAGCCAGTCTCCCATCCTCCTAGGAAAAATTACACAATCCTTCCCAATCAATCCCTAGGTATGTCACATGTCGTTCCTAAATTTTTCTTTGGTTTTTGCTGACATATTTCTTCCCATGCATGTCCCTTTGTCTTTAGATCTAGCAGGTGTTCGTTCAGGATCAATGGCCTCCAAGAGATCAGGATCAAAGGACGCTGACAAGAGTGCAATTGGAGCAGCAGTTGAGTGAGTGTCTACAAGTCTACTGATCTATGAAGATACAACGTTGATTGTAGACAAGGACATCAAGCTTAAATGGAAAGAGGTCAATGATGCATTTGCAGGCACATTTGGGGAAGACCTTACAGATCGCCAAGTCTATGTGAACATCCACAAGTCTGACTTGTACTGGATTGCATGCAGGTATCTCGTGCTCCCATGCACAGACATGATACATTGGATCATCTCACACACTAATCCTAAGACGATGACATTGCACAATGTTAGCGGGATGAAGATTACTACCTTCAGGGCACAGGATTATGATGAGATGTATCAGATGTCGAATCCTGCGATCATCATGGAGACTCGCTTCAACATACCCAGCAACAACGCTAACTCTAGATTCATTTTGAAGAATTGGGTGAAGGAGCTAACCAAATTCAATATGAGACCCAACTAGCTCTACAAGACAAAGATACTGCGGAATGCATATCAATACTTGGTCATCTTTTCATGTCGACTATATGGCCAAGAAAGCACAAAAACCTTCCCATAGAGTTGGGTGACCGTGTTGGACCAACTGGCCAGAGAAGGAAAAGAATGCAATTGGTCTGACATGTTGGCTCATCAGCTAAAGGAACAAGTAAAAAGGGCTCGACAACCACCGAATGGTATGCAAGCAGAAATCTACATGTTCACCTACATCTTGTATGCAATATGTGCCCATTAGGAGTTCCCTCTTTTGAAGTGGGCATGAAAACTAGCGGAGATTGTTGTGAACACTTATTGTAAGATGTTGTTCAAATGCAACTTTAGAGGAGTTATCACACAGTTGTTCAATAATTTTGTCACCCCAGTTTACAAGATGATATTCGAACAGGATCCACCCTGCATGTCGAAGGCAGCAATGGAGGCACTAATTGACATAACTGATTGGTATGCCTCACCGTTCGTCACCTTCATACGGTTGTACAGCCGAGAGAAGCCTTTGCATGTTCTACCGAAGTTTTCCTTGGATGCCCTCGTCATGCAGGAAGTAACATATCACATCTTGGCAAGATTGACAGCTAGGCTGCACCGGAAGAAGAAGCCACCTTGACCCACTCTTCTGTTGCAGATCGGGTTATACGAGATATAGAATTTCAAGCATGTGGATGTCAAAGCAGAGCAATTGAAGAAGTATCCATTCTACCTCCGAAGTTACAATCCGTATGACCCATACTGTCTTGTGAAAGATCACCATGTGAGAGCACAGTTCAACTAGATCCACGGGGCATGTCATTGGGTGAAGGAAGACCCATGGAGATATTGTTACAACTCCTCCAGACTTAATGAACCACTTGGCTTCACTATGTAATGGATAGCAAAGCAACGTGAAGCATCATCTTGTAGAGAACCAGAAGCAGCAGCGACAGTAGCAGAGGTGGACATACCAGTGTGCAACAAGGAAAAAGAGGAAGACTGTCAACCGCATGGAGGAAGAGAAAAGAAGCAAGTTCTGAGCAGAACCACTTGTGCAAAAAACAACTTTGGCCATATAGGCAAAGAGGCAACAACACGACAAGAGAAACATGCAAAGGAAGAGAGAGAAACGAAGAATGGAGGAAACAGAGAAGGAGTTGCATGAGTTGAAGGAGCAACTCCGGAAGGAACGGGAGCTGTGTAGATAGGTAAAGGAAGTGCAGTAGGAACAAGTACAACATGTTTTGCAACTTTTACATACAGACGAAAGTACACTCGTATAGGTAGTAGACTCATCAGAACAGCTGGAATTAGGCAGACAAGGTGAGCCATTGCAGCAGCAGGAATTTTCTTGGGAGATAGAGAAAGCACTTGACCAGATAGATATGGATATGGAGTAATAGGAGTTAGAAAAAGATATTAACCTCATGCCTCATAACTAAGAGGTCGATCCACAAGCTCCACTTTGTCCAGAAGAGAAGAAAGTCCCAAGAGAACAAGGAGACACAAAAATCCTTAGAGATAATCCAGAGGAGGAGATGCACAATATCTCATTCGATGAGTCTCAACATAGAGTTGTGCAATACCGTAGAGCGTTGAATCCAAATGATCATACATTCCTGTGCAGTTTGAGGAACAAGTGATCATGTCTGATGTGAGAAAACATACAGTAGAATTGGTCGATTCTACCAGAGCATATGCCGAAGCCACTAGCTCAAGTGTTCACTTCCTGATAGTTGAGAACGAGCGAATGGTGAAGGAGCTACAGATGGACAAGAAAGGAGAAAAATTGGTAACAACATTCACCCAAGCAGAATTGAAGAAGGAAATATTGGATGAGGTATTGTCCCTTGACACAGTCATGTGGGCATTGTATTCCTTGTTTGGTACCATGCATAAGGTAGTCATCCATCTCAACAGATAACAATAACGATGTGCTAGAAGAGCACGTATCTTGTCGATCGTGCATGCTATTGTTGATTACATGGAAACATGGACGATGAGATACAAGGGAGCCCCACTTCACCTGCCTAAGATGATGAAACCTAGAGTGGTCAAGCTGAAGGCACGCATCTGGAGTCAGATCCAAAACTATGAGCTCCCACAGCTCATCACTAGTCTATAGGCTTCCCATGCATGTGTATTCAAGATTATGGATGTTGTTGTGCATGCACATGTGATCCCATCTATTGGGACACTCACCCAGGCAAAGACAAAGGCATAGGTACAACTAGAGCTTGACTCATACTTTGATGAGTTGAGGTGCACAACCACCATCCTAGACTTGTCAATTAGTGCAGACACCATGCACAAGTATGTTGTTGGTCCAATTGCACTTAAGGCAATGATGTGTATGCTATCAGACGAGTTGGGCAGAGGAGCTCGAGCAGTGTACCCAAATGCTATGGAGGCAAGAGTCAGGTTCTAGAAAGACGTCACCTTAGAGTACACAAACATCATTGTGGACTAACGATCTTAACATCAGTTCACTACTATTAACCAATGTGAGGATGTCAAAGAGTTGGTCTTCCAATAGTTGTCTGTGTCATAGTGATTTCTTGCATGGCTTGCTCAAGCCATTTTGTCTCACATGGGTACATGTGCATTGTAATGTTGCATCGTGTCAAGTGTGAGTTCAAGTGTCAATAGTTGGATGTAACAGTCATAGAATAGATGATGAGTCTTGAGGGTAGATGAATTGTCACAAAGGGGAATGTTAAGGGCCACCCCACCCTTTGCTATAAATAGTCCCTCATAACTCATTGTATAGGCTTTTGGTCAGCCAAGCTTCTGATAAGACTATCTTAGAGAGAGCTTGGACAATATTGTAATGCGCCCTGGCTTCTCCATTGCGTAGAACTAGTATATTTATTTGGAAGAGCAAGCGGTTGTGGAAGTAATGTTCTGCTGTCAGAACTAGTGGTTGGACATGGATGTATTGTATGACTAGAACTTACACTTCTTAATATAACAGATCCAACACGTTTCATACATATATTGTATTGTATTATAGTTATCTTGAGTACTCTAAATGATATATGTATCTATTTTCTTATGCATGCATGTGTAGCTTTTTATATATGTATGTATGTGTTTTTCTGAAATGTGTTATTGGTTTAACCATCACTTGGTTTGCTAGCTAACTTGCCTTCCATGTTGTGATGCATCATTGCTCGTGTGTTCCCTTCTTAAATTCGTGTTATCACAGGTTTCCAAGGGGCAAACTCACCTCACCCTTCGTGTGTTAGAACTAATCATGCACCTTCCTTGACTCACTGCAACTGTCACACCCTTGCTACCAACAGGGACATCTTACTTGCCTCTGTGTGAAACCGTGATTAAGGCATTATCGTAAGACCCACAGTTGGGACTGCTATAGCAAACCGTTTGAGGTCTAATTGGGACTTCTTACGAGGGAGATCCCCTGACAGGTTGGTAGGTCCAACACCGTCAACACTAACCAACATAATAATCATAGTCCAATTTGTTGTTTAAATTATGTCACTTAAGAGTTGCACAAGATGTCCCATGTAACAACATAAGAAAATTCAAACAAATTGATAACCATATAGTGTTCTATTACACATGAAAAAACATGGTCATGGATAAATATACAGAGTTTCAAACTACCAAAACACGTGTTAAATAAAATTTGTAAACAACCAATTCAAAAAATTTCCACACGTGTCAAATTATCAATAAAGAACATTTGCCTATTTAGAAAAGCTAAGCTCTGTTGTATTTGAATAATCTTGCTATTAATTTATATTTATAGGGAATTTGTGTGTATAGGTTAGTCTTAGAGGGAATCCTTTTTTTCAGAACCCTCTTGAGGTAGAAAGATCAATGTTGAAATGTTAAACCGATCATTTGTTTTCAGAAGAGCAATAAACTTGTACTTTTTCACTATTAATATAAACTATTATGAAAATATTTTAGCTAAAACATGAGGTATGCTAATTGACTAACACCAAGAGATAATAATACAAATACTATCAAACTCTCATGGAAATCATTTTAGCTAAAAGAGGAGGTCTGGTAATTGACCTGCATTGAGAGAAGTCTACAAAGTTTTGTCATGAAACAATATTTATTGGGAAATATGGTATTTTAAAGCATACATGATTGAAACTTGTTAATAATAATATGAAATCATGAAAGAAAAGGTCTCAATAAAAGAAAACAAAACAAAATCAAGAGAAGATTGTATGTCTTAACAAAAAACCATCCCTCAATACAACTAAACAAATTGTATGACTAAATCACCCTCACCATTACATGATGAGCTTGCATAACTTGGCCATCATTCTTGTTATGTCATTTGTAGAAGAAAACATATCAAAGCTAGATTGGAGATGTCAAGAGGCAACTACTTATGCCTTTGGATCAATTTTGGAGGGTCCATCACCTGATAAGCGTACTCATCTTGTCAATGTTACTCTCAACTTCATTCTCAATGCTATGAACAATGAGAATAGTCATGTCAAGGACACAAGTGCTTGGAACCTAGGGAGAATATTTGATTTTTTACATGGCTCAACAATGGAGACACCCATAATCACACAGTTAAATTTCCCACATATCCTATCAGTGCTACTTGAAAGTTTGAAGGATGCACTGAACGTTGCTGAAAACGTTTGTGGTGCGTTGTATTTCCTAGCCAACGGCTATGAAGATGTAGGGGAAAATATTCTCCACTATCTCTGTCTTTTAAGAACATTGTTGAGCCTCTTCTTGATGCAACACTTTGGGAGGCCACAAGCGAATCTAGGTTGTGGATTGCATCATATGAGACATCGAATGAGGTTGTTCGATGTTCAACTAAAGATGCAACAACTATTTTTATTCATCTTGTTCCTGCCATCATGGTTAAGATTAATGAAACTTTCGATATGTGGAAACTACCATCACGAGAAAAATAAAACAAAATGATTTGCAAGCACTTCTATGTGGTCACTAGCAAGTGATCATTCGAAAATTGTGTGCTTCCGAGTCAACCAAGTATGGTACTCTACAATATGTTCATTACATGATGAATCTTTTCTTGAGGGTGTTTTCCTATTGGAGTGCCGCTGTTCATGAGGAAGCAGTGTTGGCAATAGGAGCTCTTGCATAAGCAATAGGTGTATGGTTTAGAAAATACATTCCAGACTTCTACTGCTATTTAGAGAAAGGTCTCCAAAATTTTGAAGAACACCAGGATTGTGTTTTTACTATTAGTGTCGTCAGTGATATATGTGGAGCATTGGATGAAAGTGTTCTGCCTTCTGTGATGGTATTATGACATAGATTCTTAATGATCATTCGATCAATTAGTTGCACCGATCCATTAAGCATCCAATATTCTCACGCTTTAGAGGTATTGCATTAGCTCATGGACCCAAATTTGAGAAATGCTTAATATATGTGATGCTTATGCTTCAGAGTGCAGCAGAGATGATGAAATGATTGAATACAATAATCAACTACATAATGGAATTGTAGAAGCTCATTCATGGATTTTCCAAGGTTTTAAAATTCACAAAAGGCTGAGTTGTTGATGCCTTATGCACGTCAGATTTTGCGATTCCTTAGGAGTATTTATCAAGAAAAATACATGTAAGAATCAAGTTCTGTTTTAACTAGATGATTTTTGTATTTAGCATTTTTGATGAGTTGTCATTTTTGTAATTATCATTGGTTTAAGTTTTTTCAATATCTTATTTTGTATCAAAATTACAGATAAGGTTTTCAGTGCTAGATATGTTTACCTAAGCTTCATTCTCATAATTTTGATAGACATTTATATCTTCATACATGTTAATGCAGGGATGAGCAAGTAACAAAGGCTGCAGTTGGGTTCCTAGGTGACTTGGCTAATACATTGGGGTCAAATTTTGCACCGTTGCTGCGACAGTATGGCTTTTAAAATGATTTTATCGATCAATGCTTGTCATGTGATGATCAAATGATTAAGGATACTACAAAATGGGTTTAGATGACTGTGCATCAAGTTGTTTCAAGTTGATTGTGTCCAGAAAGTTTGGAAATGAATGTTGTAGTTTGGGTGCATCAAGTTAAAGGAGTTTGAGATTTCATACTTAGCTTTCCAACATATTTATAGGTCCTCAAGGATTTTAAGGTGCTACCTTCAGAGTTTGGGTTCTGGTTGAGAAGATCCACGAAGTTGATTCTTGCTTCTGTTTGCTTTTCATCTCTTCCACTGCTTGGTAGCAATATTATGAAAGTATTTCCCAAGTCTTACTTGTTAGCAAGCCTGAAAGAGAGCTTAAACTGCATTCATGGAAATCATTTTAGCTAAATGAGGAGGTCTAGTAATTGGCCCGCACTTAGAGAAGTCTACAATTTTTTGTCATGAAGAAATATTTTTCTGGGCAATACAGTGTTGTAAAGCATGCATGATTGAAACTGTCAATAATATAGGAAATCATGAAAGAAAAGGTCCCAGCAAAACAAAATATCAGAATTAAGAGAAGATTGTATGTATTAACCAGGAAACATCCCTGGATACATCTAAACAAATTGTACGACTAAATCACCCTCGCCATTTACGGGAACACGCACTTAGGAGATTGGGTTTCAAATCCACAGTCAACTGCACTACTGAAAATGAATTGTCTTGAGCTCTGATACCCATAACTTCTCTCGAGTCTCGAACATTACCAATTACCAAGTCTTGTCCCTGCTTGATAATGTGAGAAAAAGGTAATAAAATAGCCCACAAATATACTTCTTTGATTTTTTTAATTTATGTCCGGCTTCATGAAAGTTATTGAAGTAGCTCCACCACAAAATCAGTCAATCAAAGGATGCAACCGCAACTCCTTATCCACCACTTTGAAGGCTTTCGGAAATGACATAACGAACACGGGACCCGAGCCCAAGTCAGCCAGGGAAACTCAGTTTTGACCAGTAGGAAATAATAAGAAACGATTTAGATGGAACCTGGAACCCTAGCTGCGCCATAAGATTGTAATATCTAGGAAAGCCAAATCCAAAGAGAACAACAAGGCAATCTAGCATCCATAACTGAAACCTGTTTAGATTTGTGTTTCTTAGAGTAAGGAAGGAAAACCGACTTAGAGGTTAAATAATTTTGAAACTCGTAAAATTACCTCTGCAGCTGCAAATCTGTATGTTGTTTTCCATTCGTGCCTATTTACACGATAGTTACCAAATTAGATAGTTACCTAATTAGAATTCGAATTCTAATAGGAATTTGATTGGATAGAAAAAAAATCCATCACTTAAAATTCAATATGAAAAAGATTAGGGAATACAAATCTTATAAATTTTAATTATTTTAAAAAAATAAAATTTAATATTTTTACTTTTTCTATCTTCTTGAACTAATTTATTTATAAACTAAAACAATTGAAAATACTATAAATATATCTAATATTATATAACTCTATAAAAAAACCATAAACCTATATTATTTTTAGAAAAGAGTAATTACCTTAAATCATAAATTTTAATATCTCTCTTGAAAATGAAAAATATTTTTATTATTAATTAATAACTGAACTCTAAATTCATGCTCATAGATTTAGCCGTTCCAAGTGGATCTAGTTGAAAGCACACTTTCAAAAGTTGATTTTGTTCTTCTAGTTAAAGACTTAATTCTACTCATTCCAAGTGGATCTAGTTGAAAGTCCACTTTCAAAAGTTGATTTTGTTCTTTTAATTAAAAGTTGCACATTCTACTCATTCTAGGTGGGGAAGCACACCCAAACCTTAATTCACAGCTTTTCATTTTGGTGCATACAAAACATAGTTACCAAATTTGAAAAAGAATATGTATAAAATTTAATATGGAAAAAATTCCAATTATATATCTTACAAATATTTATAAATAAGAAATTATTAATCTTTGTTGTAATTTATTATTTTAGTAACTATAAACTTAGTATTTTCTACCATATTTCAATATGACACCTGATTGTATTTCAAAAATGCAAATTTTCTAATATACAATTTACTTTATATACCTTTTAATATAGAAATTTCCATTTTATATAGAAATTATATATCTTCTTACAAATATTTATAAATAAGAAATTATTAATCTTTGTTGTAATTTATTATTTTAGTAACTATAAACTTACTATTTTCTACCATATTTCAATATGACACTGATTGTTTTTCAAAAATGCAAATTTTCTAATATACAATTTACTGTTTATATACCTTTTAATATAGAAATTTCCATTTTATATAGAAATTATATATCTTACAAATATTTATAAATAAGAATTTAATGATCTTTGTTACATGAATTTATTATTTTAGTAACTATAAACTTACTATTTTCTACCATATTTCAAGATCACACTAATGGTTTTTCACAAATGCAAATTTTCTAATATGCAATTCATTGTTTATATACGTTTTAATATAGAAATTTCCATTTTATAAAGAAATTATATTGCTTAAAAATATTTATATATAGGAATTTAATAATCTTTGTTACATGAATTTATTATTTTAGTAATTATAAACTTACTATTTTCTCCCATATTTTAATATGAAACGAATTGTTTTTTATAAATACAAATTTTCATATACAATTACTCTTATATACTTAATATAAAAATTTCAATTTTTAAATATTAAATTTTTTATTAACAAAAAAAAATTACAAAATTAAACCACAAATTGTATTTAATTTTGTAATTTTTTTTAAATATTAAAATTTATATATTTCAAATAATTTTAATATAATTTCATATAAATTTAAACTTTCTTATACAATAAGAAGTTATTATAACTTTTTTTTTTAAATATATCGATTTTTTTTAATACCCAAAAAATAACAAATATTAAGTATATTATTCACATGAGGAGTTGTTTATAATGCGACTTTTTGGAGATTCTGGTGACGGAATCCGGCAGATGAAAGGAGGTTAAATCTTGAATTTTAGCAGTTAAAATGGTTTTTTAACTCCATATTTGAATTCAGCGCCCTAAAAAACCCCTGGGAGCCATTGATTGTGCAGAAACTAGCTATCAAACTTGGGATTCCAATGAATTGCTACCGGATTTTGACCGGAAAAATCTGCCGGAAAGACTTTCAAAAAGTCGCGTTATAGACTACTACTTCACATGAACCTGAATTCGAATTAATGAATTTTCACTTGAACCGAACCGAATAGCTGTATTTCCGAATTTTCCAGGCCGGCCAAACTTTGTAACTATGATTTAAACCCCAAAATAAAATAAAGAATTAGTGTTAAAGCACACGGAAGGAAAAAAAAAAATAACATATGTGAAAAAAACAATAAGAAGTTACCTCTAGTTTTGAGAGAAAAAGATTGATAGCAGAACGAGTATTCTTTGGAAGATTCTACGACTGATAAAGCATTGCTATTTTCTGTCACACAATCCATTCTAAATTTTCTTGACTATTTTCTGTCACACAATCCATTCAAAAATTGAGGAGAGTATCCAGAACAACGTTTTCTAGGTAAACTGTGTTGTGAATCAAGGCATTTAATATTTTCAAATTGCGTACACATGTTGAAGGAGTTTATCTTTGTATCGACCAAAATCATTATGGTAATGTTTAAATGTCATAATAGTCCTGACAAACTATATTCACTATTAGGTTGGACCAACAACAAAATTTCTAGTTTCTCCTTCAATATTATATAGTGACGATTAAACCCATTATTCTATTATGTTTTCATGTCTGGCTTGGAAAGGCACAAATGGTTATATAGGATAAAATTAATAATACATCATGTTTATAGAGATTGATTCTATTACTTTTACTGTAAGAATATATGGAGATTGATTGGATCACTTTTACAGTATGAATAAGTTGTGTTAGTAGGTATTAGTTGTGTTGGTATGTATAAGTTGTGGTGGAAGGTATAATATTTTTCATTGGTTCTTTTTTAGGAGTATGTATTACTAGTTTTTGCTTTGGAAGAAGTACCTAATTGTGACAAAACTTTGGTGGGCATGCATCTGATTCTACATCTTCTACCTCAAAATGATGCAAGACTTAAACCCACGATAGCCATAGCCACAACAGAGCAAGATGCCAGAACTTACAGGATAAAATTACTAATACAACATGCTTAATTTATAGAGATAGATTCTATTACTTTTACTATATGAATACATGGAGATTGATTGGATCACTTTTACAGTATGAATAAGTTGTGTTGGTAGGTATAAGTTATGGTGGAAGGTACAATATTTTTCACTCGTTCTTTAAGAGTATGCATTACTAATTTTTGCTTTGGAAGAAGTACGTAGTTGTGACAAAACTTTGGTGGGCATGTCTCTGATTCTACATCCTCTACCCCAAAATGATGCAAGACTTAAACCCATGATAGCCATAGCCACAACAGAGCAAGATGCTAGAACTACATTAGTACTACCAAGGAATTGTGTGGCTAATAGTCCAACAAGGGTAGAGCTCTGCATTCCAGTACAAAGTGAAATAGTTCTACCAACATTGTCTTCTTGCCTGTTGCGCAATAAGAAACAATCAGACAATTGTGTTCCACGAAGACAATACAAAATTTTTTAACTTTTCATCTCAAACTATACTGATCTCTCTAAGAAATGCAGGCTTTAATGGTATGAGTATTAAACAATAAACAAACAATGTATAGGATACATACTACCCTTATCCATGGTTTTTCTAGTAGATCATACACCTAGCATATGAAAATGCATAAAAGAAGCAAATGAAAGAATAATGCATCAATCTTTTCATAGAAGACTGTATGTCGCAAAGAAAAATGAATGAAATAAAGTAAATTAAATTCAAATGAATTGGAAATCACCTCAGTAGGGGTAATTTGGCCACCCAATAGCCAATCAAAAATGAAAAAAGTATGGAATGCTAGTACTTAAAGCACTAGTTGGAGGCCTTCCATGGATATAATATGACTCTGATTTAATACAAGTAGGCTTCCAATGCAGAGTGATGTGACGATCATGACCATCATTGGCATGAATGGATGAATAACATTTACAAAAGTTTTGGCATAGGTATTTAGGGCCAGACCCTTGGCCACAGGAATCGAAATAACCTGGAACACATGAATGCTGGTAAGAGAGGCTATGTATCTGGTAAAGTCTATAGATAAGGGGAAGAATGGATGAAGGGGTTTACTTGGGGAAGAAAAATATGTGAGAGTCAGGATTAGAACTATTCGTCAACACTTAATAATGTCATAAATAAATTAGCCTACAAAACTGTAAAAAAACTTGGTTTCTTCATGAATGCTAGAGAGAAACAATTAAGGAGAAATTCCCTGTCGGATCAATGCCCTAGGGTTGGTTGCAAGCATTCCATAACAAATCAATGAAGGATCGAATCACCAAAGCTGAGCTTGTTCGATGTGCGGGGTGGGTGAGTGCGGCTGAGGAAGGGTTTCTTATGCCCATAACCAATCTTAGTCGATTATGGCCATTGGATCCATGACCTAGGAACCAAGGCTAGATTTTTTGCCACCTCACCAAGGTAGTACATAATTTAGATCGACGAGTCAGAAAAATCAATTGTCGAATGAAAGATCGATGATGTAGCAAAAGGACAAGAGTAAGGTAGGGGAATTGTTCTCAAAGAATATATTTATTTTTCTTGTGATTGTTTTAAATTTTAATAATAATAATAATAATATCCATTTTTAAGGTCATAGCCAAGCTAGACACCAAATTGGTGTATGAGACCCCCCTTGTTTGTAGGACAAGGGACCCACCACCGCGCAACGATTTGACTGCTAAGTCTATTAAGGCATACATACTCTACGCCCATCTGGTTTTGAACCTGTGACCTCTTAAGAGGAAACACATGCTCTTAACCATTAGGCCCACTCAACCTTTATATATTGAGTAATGTATTTACTTTTTATTATAACTATTTTCAAATCAATATTATATTGATATTTTATTTGAAATATATATTGAATGTATAAATAAATTTAAACATTTTGAAAAATTTTGAAAATATTAAGATTTTAAATATGATAGAAATCAAATTTATAATTTAAAAAAATCCCATAATTTTTTAAATAAAATTGATTAAAAATATATGCGCACAAGTTGTGTGTATATATATATATATACTATATTATATATATATATATA
Source organism: Pinus taeda (assembly GCA_000404065.3). Classification (NCBI taxonomy): domain Eukaryota; kingdom Viridiplantae; phylum Streptophyta; class Pinopsida; order Pinales; family Pinaceae; genus Pinus; species Pinus taeda. The sequence continues at coordinate 45,750 of APFE031651138.1, read as the reverse complement.
TATATATATATATATATATATATATATATATATATATATATATTATATATATATAATATATATATATATGAGTTGTCTTTAGTGCGATTTTTTGGAGTTTCAAGTGCTGCAATCGCCAAAAATTTGTGGTGAAATCCTGATTTGCCTATTTTAAATTAGTTTTTTTACTGAATATATGGATTCAACACTCTGTCGTGCAGAGATTACCCATCAAACTTGTGATTTCAATGAATTCCTAAGAGATTTTAGAGAAATTAGACAAAAAAAGCCTCCAAGAAATCACACTAAAAACAACTGATATATATATAGACTTTATCATTAAATATATTTTATATATTTAAATTAGAGGTTGTTATATCTTCAATTTATCTATCAGTTGAAAAGTAATTCGGGTAGTCACTTACTAAGAGGAGTTCAATTAAGAACAATGACAATCGAATTTCCAAAATTGTTATCTTACCCTACCGTGTAATTGGCCAATTAGCTTTTTTTTAGAACGAAAAAGCACAATTGTATTATATTGAGACAATATAAAAGTATTAGATAGTACAACCTAACACTTTTAGAAGCCGGAAAACTTTTGAACCTGTAATCAAAACTAGTGGATATGTCCATCCATAAAGGAAGTGATCTGAGCTAAACCACATCTAAAAACAGATACACGTCTTTTATGCAGCACATGTGAATTTCTAAATTGTAACCTTGATTCCAGAGATAGTTTGATCATTCATATACCATACATATACGAGGATAAAGCAAAAATATGAAGAAGAGCAAACCTAGAGATAATGAAAAGGAGAGTTAAGAGCCACGGATGGAGAAATCATCAATGATAAAGGATTTCTTGCCAGATATTACCTTCATGGACCAAGTACCTATCTCTAATAGAAGACATTCGTTTTACAGAATGTCCGCTTGCTGGTTCTGGGCTCTATGAATGTGTTGAATGGAGCATCCTTTCACAAGTCCCCAAAAAAACATAATTTTTTCCATCGAGCCTACGAGGTGTGGGCTCCTGATATGGCATTTTCCCTTCACATGATCGACCATGATTTTGGAGTCCCCAAAGATTGAAATAGACTGTATATCAAAAAAGATGTAGAAGGCAAGAAGACCCGCTAGAGCCCTCACCTCAGCCATGTTATTTGAGCCCTTTCCTCCATTCCATGAAATGAAGTATTGAAGATTCTCGTCCATTATGATATGTACACCATAGCCACAACAGTTTTTCTGAGCAGCTCCATCAAAAAACGCTCTCGGGGCCCTTGTTAGATAATCTTCTTGCTCATTTATGTTGGCATATTTTCTTTTTGAGTTGCTTTATCGACACAGAGTCATAGATGGATACAATATGTTGTAAGATAGCCTTAAAACGCTCTTTCATTGCTTTGAAGATTCCTCCACCTCCATGCACACCAGAGGACAATGATAATTATTGATCTCCTTGAATCTCTCTGCCCACTCCACCATTCAAAGGTTGCATGCGTTGAAGCATGAGACACAAGAGGGAAACCGTATAAAGTTGCCAAGTCATGCCATAATTGTAGAGTAGATTGGCACTGGAAGAACATGTGATAGTTGGTTTCCTCGGCTAACTCACATATTAAGCACATGATCAGCCCGTGCCAGTGCCTTTTTTTCAGATTTTCCTAGGACAGGTTTATATTATGGAACACCAGCCATAAGAAGTATATTAATTTGGGAGGCCATCCTGTTTTCCAAAAGGCTTATGGAAACTTAGGACTAGAGTGCATGGCCTTTAATTCAATTAGATTTGTGTAAATATCCTTTACACATACCTGAGAATTTGCTTTTGGCACCTTCGAGATTATAAAATCTTCTGGCATGGAACGATGAAATCCGCAGCTTCTCAAACTCTCCCTGATAATGTTCCATTGCCTTGCTAAAGACTCTCACATCCCTAGATCATCAGCCTCTTTCCAAAGAGGAATTGGGCCTTGCCATACTATTATAAGTTTATTCCACGTGAAAAAACCTTTTCTATGGAAGAAAATTAGAAGCCTTTTGGGGATGGTTATGTTCTCTCGCCCGCACATGAGGGGGTCGATTCCAATGAGGATTCTACTACCGGATTGTAAGCTCCATTTCATATTCTTTAGAAAATATTGCTCAATTTTGCGAAAGATGAGACATATAGCTAACCCATACGTGGCTCTGATCCTTCCTAATCTAAACCAGTTTTCCATGTCTTTGCCTCCCATATATTTCATTTTTATAGTGATGCTCCAAGGGCCTTCTCCATATATTCCTCTCCACAGTGATTTGCACAGGAGTGCTTTCCCAAAAGTCCTGAAATCCAATAATCCCCATCCACTTGAGTTCTTCGGCATAGAGATCTTTTCCATTCTAGTAAGATGATATTTTCTTTGTTCTGATTTGCCACCCCATATAAAATTTGCAGTTATCTTGTTCATTTTCTGGATAATACTTGCAGGGAGAAAAAATATATGTGCCCAATATACAACAAGTTGCGTTAATACTTCTTGTGTTAGAACAATTCTTCCTGCCAATGATAGGCACTTGTATTCGCAAGCCGATATCTTCTTATAATATCTGTCAATTATCCATTGCCAGTCCACTTTAGAGTAACCCTTTGCTTTTAGCTGAAAGCCCACATATTTTAATCTGTCCTTGATTGACTACATCTCTACCCCAAACAACAAAAAAATCCATTCCACTGTTTCCATATTGACGTCATTGTGGAAGAGGATGGATTTATATTTGTTTATTTGTAGACTAATAGCATTTTGGAATCTATTTAAAATGTCGTTGAGACATATCCACGTGACTCTGCATAGAATTGCAAATATGAGCACATCGTCAACAAATAAGTTGTGCGAGATGTAGTTGTTCTTGCAACCTTCATAGGCTTGCACCTGTTTTCAATAACTGCTCTGTTAATATGAAGGCTTAAAGAGTTCATTGCCACGATAAACAAAAGAGGAGAAAGGGGGCATCCTTGACGCAGCCCCCTTTCTGCTGGAAAAAAAGGAGAAGGAATCCCATTTATGATGAAAACATAGTTAACGTTCTCTACGCATGCCATGACCCAGCTTATGATATTAGATTTCAGGCCAATCTTCGCTAATAAACATCTAATGAACCCCCAATCTAAGCAATCATAAGCTTTTTGTAAATCAATTTTCAGAATGGCGGCTTCAGATTTTTTTGAGAGCATAGTAAACAGGCTTTCTTGAGTATTAGCGACAACATCCAAAATATTCCTTCCCTTTAAAAAGGCATGTTGATCCTTTGTTAGAAAACTGGCTAAAGTCGCTTTAATCCTTTCAGCAATAATTTTTGTGATGATTTTGAAAGTTATATTGCATAGGGAAATCAGCCTAAAATCTTGAAAGGAGTCAACCTCCATTTTTTGTGGGATAAGTGCTATTTGAGTGGAGGATGTAACCTGATGTATTCTGCCTGACATTCTCGCTGCTTCAACCATCCTCAACAAATCTTGTTTGATGATATCAAAGAAGTGAATAAAGAATTCTATTGTCCAGCCATCGGGGCTAGGACATTTATCCTTCTTGAAAGCCTTCATAACTCCTAGAAGTTATTCCTCTATTATGGGATGGAACAAGCATTCATTTTTTTCATCATCAAACATTTGTGGGACCAGATCAATACCCCATAAGATATCGTGAAACCTACAAACATCCCTTCTTTTATATTTGTTTTTAAAGTGTCTCACAGCTTCCTTTGAGATGTCCTGTTGAGAGAAGAGGAAGCCCCCCTGACCATCACTTATTTTCCACATGGAATTTCTCTCTCGCCTGAAATTTGCATATTTATGGAAAAAGTTTGTGTTCCTATCACCTTCCTTAAGCCAAATTGCCCTGCTCTTAAGTCTCCATGAATCTTCTTCCTGCTTCAGAAATTTCTGTTTTTTTCTTTCAAGCTCTTTTATGCGACATCTCATATCAAATGGAAGTGAATTGGCATCCAAAACTTTCGTTATACTGTCTAGTTCCCTTTGTATTTCTTGCAGGGCCAATCTGTCCAAATGTCTTTTTTTAAACTGCTATTCTTTAACCACCTTTCTCATAAGGGACAATTTATCTCTAAAGGTCATAAACAGGGGTATCATGTCTTTTGCAGTTAAATCCTTCCATGTTTTTGTTATGACTTCATTAAAACCTGGATCTTCTAACCATGATCTGTTGAATTTAAAAGGGTACCCTCTCCTAAAACCCTTTTCCTTCTAGCTGAGATATATCGGCCTATGGTCAGATATGAAGACATTCCCAATGGATGAATAAGGCATGCCCATTCTGTCAATAATGCTAACATGTACAATGAATCGATCAATCCTTTTTGCAATATATGCCTCTTCTATTCTTCCATTATCCCATGTATGCATCATTTTGGAAGGAATTATGTCTACAAAATTCCTATTCAAAAGCTCATATTTGATGCAGTCTGCGAGCGGGTCCCTTTTCCTGCTATTCCCCCATCGTTCCTCCGAGCTTAGAGTTACGTTTAGATCACTTGCAATCATCAATGATTCAATATCAAAAATTTCTGATGCAAATTTTTTTTCCCAGAACAGGATCCTATTCTTATAGGGGGCGTAGATATTCTAGATATTAATGGGACAGTCGTTTCCTCTGATAGAGGCTGAGATGAGAATGCCCACAAAGCATTTATAAGCTTTAGCTCTAATCCAAACAGGATCCCATAAAACTACCAGCCCCCTCGAAAGACCCTTGGCTTCTGAAGCTACCAGGTGCCAGGAGGGAAGCATTTTCCTAAAATATGAGATGGACACATGATTGCTATGCATGGTTTCTTGAATTAAAATAATTTTTGGCTGAGCTGAATAGAATAGATTCTTTAGCGCCAAAAATTTTGGTTTGCTCCCAGACCATGAATGTTCATAGATATGATGAAAGTCATTGAGGAGTTTTTTTAGCCGCACTTGCTCTAAGAGGTTGAATCTCTAACATATCCATGAAGGGAACATCCACAAGGGACAGATTTCTTACACCTCTATCTGCACCAGTAGTCCTCCCCCTAAAATGTCTACTGCCTCCATTGTTTTTTTTCTCACCATTATATTTCTTGCAGAGTTTGGGCTTATAAGAGGAGGTGAAAGATTTCTTGGTTTATGGATGGTTAAGGGTTCCAACTCAAGTGATTTTTTGTTTAGAAGAAAGTCTAAGTCGTTGTCATACAAATTTGTTGGAGATGATGCTGGGGAGTTTAGAGGAGTGGCTACCATTGGCTCTTTGCCTTTCGCAGATGGGATAATGCTCTTTTTGGGCGAGGGCGATGATGATGAAATAAAGATGGTTTGGGAACCCACAGTAAAGTCCTTGAAAGGCTGGATGATTGGAGGGGGAGGAGGAATTTCTTTTTCATCATTTGGTTCTAGGGGAGGCGGACAAATGATAGCCTGGGTCTTTTTATCAATAATGGATCCAATCCTAGACGAGTTTTTTGGCATGGTACCGTGGCTCTGAGAGAAATCCTGAGAGAAATACTGAGGAGATTGGCTGATATTGTTTTCCAAAATTTTAAATTCTTGCACAAGATCATGTTCCAATGGAGACAAACTGACTGTAGGAGATAGCTTCTCTTTTTCAGAAAATTGGGGAGAGTCTTCGCGAATTTTTTCATGAAGCAATCTGCTTTTTAGAGCTGGGCATCGAGGGCAATTTTTAAGTAGGTGTCCTGTCGTGTGACATGCTGAGCACCTGAAGGGGATTCCCCAAAAATCCAGTCTTTGTTTTATTTTTAAGTCTCTCTAGGAAATCTCTATGTGATCCGGAAACCCTCCCCTGAAGGCCTTTTCTATAAGAGTCCATGCTATTCGCTTGTCTTTTTTCTCAAGACATCTTGGGTCAACTTAGACAAATCTTCCTATGGCATTTCCTATCTCAGTTAGAGTCTCCTTAGACCACAACTCCAGGGGAAGGCCAGGGAGTTTGACCCAAATAAAGTTATTTGAAGGGGTGTTCTTCAGTGGGTTGTACCCAATGTACCATCTGTGGAGAGTAAGGAAGATCCTTCTATGGACCCAAGGGCATTTATGAATGGTATGTAGATCACTGGTGCATAAGAAATGAAAGCAGTACCACTCTTTCATAAGATTAGAAACAATGGGAGTATATCCAATCAGTGGTTTCCATTGTACGTCAAGCCATTTTCTTATCCTGGCATCATCCATTTCTGGAAAATGCTATCTACCCATCGAAGCAAGTTCTTGTAGGCTTTCTATACGCTTGGTCAAGTGGATGTTGTCCAATTTTATTGTAGCAGGTAGGGGGGTGGTTTTAACAAGGTTCCAAGACTTGTTGTAGCGGTTTGCGTGTTCACGCATAACCTTTTCCTTCTTTTGAAAATCACTTTTCTTGTTGACCTCCCATAAATATTGTTCTCTTTGTATCCCTTCCCTATCCCTGTCAGCATCTGGCATTGATGGTTGGACAACCACGTCATCCAGAGTAGATTGCCATCCTCCTGATAAAGTGGCGCCCTTCCGTCCTTCTTCGGCCTGAATTGCAGCCCGTATCATGGCCTCCGTGGCCGGTGCGTCCAACCCACACTCCATGCGATGCCAAAATCCTCTCCCTGGATTAACTTTTGTACCTCTTTATCCTAACTATATTTCCCGGATCAGGAATTTACTCCAGAAATAAATAGAAAGATCTCTGATCTCTGAACATAAAACCCGGATGAGATAAGGCCAAAAGAGGGAATTTTAGACTATTCTGACAAGGTACCTAGCATAAGGAAGACTCGAGAGGGGTGGTCTCACATTTTGAGAGAGGCGCGGAAAAAGATATAGCCAGCTGTCCAGAAATAAAAAATTTGGATGGCGACACCTATTAAGGCGAATGACAGATGAAGGATTTTCCTAAATTCTTTATTCCCACAAAGTACATAACATGTCAGCTATGGTACTTTCATCCCACAAACCTATGAGATTTGAATCACAAAGCTCTGCAATCTTTTAGATGCCGGCTTTGGAGATTTAAATTTCCGGTCCCATGAATTGGGTTTTCCGGCCCAGAAAAACCAGGGATTCTAGTTGGTGGGAAAAAACCTACAGATTATTGTCCATGGGAGCCTCAGTTCCTTCAGAGTGTGAGAGTAGTAGGCTGGTGAAACTTAGGCAAAGATAGACCCTATCAAGTAATCTTCCTAGCCTTACTGAGAAGAATCAGCTCCTTGTATATTGTTAACTGGATGATGAATCCTGGCAAGCTATGCAATAGCAATATATTTCAAAAATACACCACTAGACTCCTATTTTAAATTGAAAGTTTGAGAAGGGTTTATAAATTACTACATATTTCTTCAATTTATGTATGATTATCCAAAACATAATGAATAAACACAGACTCTGACAAGGGAGCTTAAGTAGAACTTCAACCTAGTAAAGGCCAATTCATAACTCAGACTCTCTTCCTTTTTTAAAGCATCGGAACAAAACTATTTCAGGCTATAAAACTCACTGTAACCAAGGCAATCTATAATTCAGGAAAAAAGTACTGCAACCCATGAACTAAATAGAGTAGATACAAACTATAAAAACGGGAAACCTAACCTTTTACCAAGCGCATGCCGAGGGGAGAGCGACTTTAATCCTCGAGCAAACCAAAACCAGCAAATTTTGAACCAAGCACCGAAAACACCGATTATGAATGCGAAAGTGGGATGCTGAGACACTATCAGCTTGTGAACGAAATTCAACCCTGTGCCTGAGCGCTCAGGGGAGAGGGAGAGTCGAGCCAAACCTTTTCCACTCTTGCCAAAGACTGGTTTTATAATAGCTTCAAAGATGAAAGGCCAACGAGATGCGGAGTGAGCGTGTCAAACATATGGTTTTGCATGAATCGCTGTATCGGCTGTCAGCGAGTGGCATAGGGAGGAAACACGTCGAGTAGTCGGTCATGCCGGACAGTTCAGACAAAAGACATAGCTACCAAGGTAAAACGTGGCGATAAAAATAGAATGAGCAAGGCATACAATGGCTCCCAAACTTACTTACTTAGCATTCATAGGCTGGGTACCTGCAAAGCACATGCATGTAGCTACCTGGTAAGTTGCTTTTGGCTCGCATCTCCGCTCGGCAGTTCCTCCGAAACCACAATTGGCCAATTAGCTTACAATTTTTATGTATACTACTTTTAAACTTTTAGTTATCGTACTGTGTAATTGGCCAATTAGCATACTACGTGAGATTACGGTGGATCAATAATTAATGACTGCAACAAATTATTCTTTCTAATTATTATTAAAAAAATAAATTAGATTAATTTGGAATCAATATGTTGAAATACCTAAGTATACTGGAATGGATTTTACATGAGATTACTACTGGATCAATAGTTGAAACACCAAGTATACTTGAGTGGATTTTACGTTATATTACCGCTGGATCAATAATTAATAATCAATGCGGAGAAGAAACTCTACTTTTTAATTATAATCTGATTAAAAAGAAATTTTAGATTAGATTAATTTGGAATCAATGCGTTGAAACTCCAATAATACATGAGTTCATTAAAAAGAAAATAAGAATTCAAGTTTTACAATCCCTCGTAAACTAATAATAATAAATAAATTGAGTTTTATGTATAACCCCATGAGTGAATGATAACAAATCATATAATAATAATAAATAAATTGAGCTTTATGTATAACCCCGTGAGGAATCTAACTATTTCGGGCAGTTGGTGGAGCCTTCTACTATTGTGTGGATCAACTACCACATTTGAGAGTCTTGAAGAGCTGTGAAGGGTTTCATTTGTAGCTATCTAATCTTTTGTTGTAGAGCCGATGATCTGCATGTAAGCCTAGAGCCAGCATGGTGATGGAGATTGTTGACATAACAACGACTGTTGACTATTGACTGTGGGATACGAGCCCAGATCTTGGCGATCGTTGACTTTGGTCTATGGGGTATGAGCCCAAATCTCCAGCAACGTATCGTTCACTTGCATCTGTCAACAGAGGGTCAAAGTTCACTAGCATGCAGTGAAGAGCCATCGACCCATCGTTCATGGTATTTGAATATTTTTTTTTGCAGATCAGTGCACACGACATTAATTGAAGACTACGATGGAGATGACACATTTATGAAATTGGGAATTTTTTCAATGCAGCGAAAATTTTTATTTTTATGGCTAAGGGTGCTATGAGCAACATTATTTTTTTTTATGGGTATCCTTTTTATTGGAGTTCGGCACTTTAATGATTTTACTAATGAAAAAATATTGATGGTACGGTTTGAATTTAAAGATGCCAGCATATTCTTGTAGTTGCCACAATATCAATGGATTGAGTTCACACCACTAACTTCCTTGCATATCTAAATGGCATGATTAAACCATGTTTAAATTATATTTTTACAAAGCTCCATTAAAACTTTACCATGCCATTTGTTAATTGACATCTATCGAGATTAACCATAATGGGAAGAATACAAAATGTAAGACACACGTTACACATACACTTGGCATAGTAGTGGAAACGTGTATTTCTGAATAAGATGATCATCCCTTTCAAACCATTGGTAACGTGTGTCCAATTCTAAATAACAGGTGTCTAGTAAGTTAAATACTAACTTAGGAAGATAAAGGGTGTTTTCTCTTACCAATATGTTTAACACTTACTTAAATTTCCTCGTAAAATAACTCATTATACATTTAGTTAGAAAAGAGAAATTTTGCTTAATCTCTTTCTTATTAAGCTAGAAAACATATGTTATCATTTAATCTTTAATTTTTTTCCTAGCAATAAACTTTGTGAATGTAACTATATTAACATTCTTTTAGGATGAAAATTTACAATGCCAATTAATTTGTATTTTTTTTAAGAAGGATTATTTTTAGTATGCATAAGTTTTTTGGTATTCACTAATTTTATGAATCTACTCATTTCAATTTAAGAAAGATTATTTCCAGTATGCATAAGTTTTTTGACATTCACTCATTTTATGAATCTCCTCTTTTCAATTGACATTTATTGATTTCTTTTCCGTTGACTTATATTTTTCATTGTAGCAACTATTACAAGCTACCTTATTGTATATTTTTGTACCTATCTTGAAAGCATTCTTTCTTTATCCATATCAAAAGATTTCATAAAATTGCATATTTTTACACAGGTAAATTTCACTAACTTTCCATAATTTACTTTATATATAATGTTTAGTAAGGAAAAATTTAACATTTAAAGAAATTTGAGAAGCTTATCCCTAATTATTAATTTCACCATTTAATTAAATATTATATTCTATTATTTTCCAGTAAAATTAATCACTTTATACTATGTACAAATAGTCCAAAATCCCTCCTTACTAAATTCACTATTTAATTAAATTTCCTTCTTGTGAAAATAATCTAGATTGAAGATTATAATTATGTAATTATAATTGCTTCAAATATAAATATAAATATAATTAGATATTGGATATATAATGAAATGTAAAATATAATAATTTAATGATTATGAAGTTTCTAAGTTTTTAGAAAATTTAATTAAGGACAAATTAATTTTTTAAATTAATTTTTGAGTTTATGGATGAACTAATATATTAATAAATAATGATAAGCGATTTTATTTAGGGTAAGATTAAAATAAAACAAAGTTTAAAGTTAATAGTGTGTATATTTTTAATTATTTAAAAAATTCAGTGATAAGAGGGATAGTGTGTATATTATTAATTATTTAAAAATTTTGAGTGATAAGAGGGATAATGATAATGACAGTGATAGTGATAGTGATAGTGATGAAAGATTTTTCTACCAATTTAAAATTTAGATATGAAAGTATCGTATATGTCTTTTTTGGATTTAATTATCTCGGAATAAGATGGTCATAAATTTCAAACCATTGGTGACCTATCAAATTCGAAATAAAAATTGTCCGTAGTTTCATTAAATTGTATATCAATTTCACCCTTTCGTGTTGTTAATAATAAATCCAAAAAACATGTGTCTCTATAACTCCAAAAGATAGGTGTCCATCAATTTCACCATTCAACTAATCGTTTGAGTAACCCTCAATGTAAATAATAACTCCAAAAAATAGGTGTCCACGAATTTCACCATTCATGCTCTTAATAATAACTCCTTTCTATAACTCCAAAAAATAGGTGTCCATCAATTTCACCATTCCAGCAATCCACAATGTAAATAATAACTCCAAAAACAAGTATCCATCAATTTCAACATTCATGCTCTTAATAATAACTCCGCCACTCCATCTTTGATTGTAACGTGGAAGAATAATAGAATAACTCTCCCACTCCATCTTCAGTTGTAACCTTGAGGAATAATAAAATAACACCGCCACTCTAGCTTGATGGTTTCAAATTGTCATTAAATATTTATTGTATTTATTATTCATTACCATTCCATCTATTATAATCAAAGGCTTCGTGGATGAATGCATTTCTTTCTTAGTGCTTGGGTTGTTGGTATTGTTGAAGGATTACTTGAACGATTGCTAGAAGGATTACTTGAAAGATTTTGTAATATCCCCAGAATATTGTAAATACTTTATTTACCATAGTGAAAAAACAAACTGAAGGATGATGGTTATTAACTGTTCCATAAATTAATCTTTTGATATTAGTGAATGAAAATGAGAAATGATTTCCTAGTAATAGGGATATCATGTAACTTCTGAGGAGGGAACTTAATATAAGAAAAAGAAAACAGTTGCAAAACCCTAACTACCTCCCCTAACCATGGATGGCTTCCAGGAAAAGGAAGGGAGGGGAGGGAAAACTGTGCTATAAGGATAGGCAATGAAAGAAAGGGAAAAAGATTACTATATCTGGTGATGATCAGATGATAAGGGCGTAGAACGTGACCAACCTACAAAAGACTATATGTATTTGAGCAAGCTAGGGGGGAGATTTGGTCTCGAAAGACAATCTCATGGTCGGGTGGTTTGACTAGCTGCAGAATCAGAGGTGACCTCTTCCTCTGGAATTAATTATTGGGACCAACACAGGTATGAGGCACCAACCGAAGACTGCACCACTATCTGAACTGAAATAAAAGTGGTTATCTCTACAAGCTACAATTTCCTAGGGTTTGCCAGGCGGAAAGAGTCAATTTTGCGGACAAAACCAACCTCCCTAGAAGCTTAAGGCTTTCTAGTGACAAACAAGA
>APFE031651125.1:0-48097 GCA_000404065.3 Pinus taeda | reverse complement strand
CTGAGGGTTTTAACCACGTCAAAATACTGGTGTATTGATCTGTGATATGTTTGTGAGTGGTGTCCTTTTGGTGTTCTGTCTGAGGAACTTACCCTGTAAATTCTTACAGATAAACCAGGAGGAGCTTGTAAGTTTCGTAAGACAAATATGATATTTGTATACCAAGGTGAATCTGTAAAAGGTTCACTAATCTGTGGAGTTGCCATCTCTTCCTAATCATCTAGGGAACCAATGAAATTTATATTTAGGGCCTGACAATTCGATTAAGCCATAAGTTTGGCTAAACCTTGGCCTTTGATAAGTTTTGTAGGCTTTATTTCTATGTCATATTCCAAATAGTGGCAATCCATTTACCTCTCTTCCCTTCAGGCCCATTTTATGTCAAAATGTCCTTTACTTCTGAATTTGGAACATAAGCAATGATGTGTGAATACAAGATGTATACTCTAAAACCTTTAATCGCCTTCACTAAATCTAATGTCTGTTTTTCCATTATGTTGTATTTCAGTGTTGCATCTCTTAAAGATTTACTGAAAAATGCAATGGGTTTTTCATATCCTTGATCATTCTTTTGCAACAAGACTACTGCAATAGTATGTTCTGAAGGAAAAGAAAAAATTATAAAATCTTTTTGAAAGTCAGGACCTATAAGCACTGTAGTTTTGGTAAGGGCTTGTTTGATGGCCTCAAAGTATTGTTTAGCTTCCACTGTCCATTTATAAGTTGAATCTTTTCTTTACATGTTATTTAGTTCTCTAATTAATTTTGCTAAATTTTAAATGAAACTCCTAAGAAAATTTATTTTGCCTAAAAATGACTGTAATTCTTTGATGTTTCTAGGATGGGTGATGGTCAAGATTGCCTCTATTCTAGCAGGATCTATTCTAATTCCATATTTGGATATTATATGTCCCAAGAGTTTACCTTCTTCTAGACCAAAGAGTGTCTTTTTGGGATTTAAGGAAATCCCAAATTTTCTGCATTTAATGAAAACTCTTCTCAGGTGATCTAGATGTTCATTATCAGATTTGGAAAAGACTATGATGTCATCTTGGTAAACAACTAGGAAGTCATGGATTTATTTACCAAAAGCTATATCCATAGCTCTTTGAAATGTTGCTCCTACATTCATTAATCCAAAAGGAATTTTCAAATACATGAAAGTACCCCAAGGAGTAGTAAATGAAGTTTTTGCCTGGTCCCTTGGTTGAACTAAGATTTGGTTATATCCAGAAAATACATCAAGCAATGAAATTTTGGATGAACCTAATACCCTCTGAAGAATATGGTCCATTTTTGGGAGAGGATAGTTATCTTTCAATGAGACTTTGTTCAGATTCCTGAAATCAAAACAGAGTCTGATTTCTCCTATTTTCTTCCTAGTAGTGACTAAGTTTGAGACCCAATCTAAATATCTAGTGGGAGCTAAAATTTGGGCATCATACATTCTCTTTACTTCCTTCTCAATAGATGGCATAGGAATTGGATTAATTCTCCTAATTTTTTGTTTAAAATGTTTATGATCTTCTTTGATAGGTACCTTGTATTGAATTATACTGGTGTCATAAGACTTCAGATCTTCATAACACCAGGCAAATACATCTTGAAACTCTTTAAATAGATTTATGTATTTAACCTTTTCATCTGGAGGAAAGGCTTTTGATATTTTAATGAGTTTAGGTTTTTCTTAAGTTCCTATGTTACATTCTTCTATATCCACTCTTAAAGGTTCCATTTTTGGTTTCCTAGCTACAACGTTCGAATAAAACAAATCTTCTAAGGGGATAATCCCTTAGGCAAAAAATTATTTTTAAGATTTAGAATTTCAGGACCATCATTGATTATTTCTGATATTTCTACATTTTCTAAGTTATCTACTTCTAGTTTAGTGAAATTAGTGGTTTTACCTATATCTAAAATATTTACATCTATCCCACTATCTATGTCATTATCTACTGTACAATCTATATCTATATTACAATTCTGAAAGTCACTTTTCGGCATTCATGAAATCATAAATTTGAGAATCGTGTGAGAAAATCTACCAATATTTCAAATTGTTAGGTATGATAGGCCTATGTCTCACTTCTGCAGCGTATTGGTGGTTGAGCTGAAAAGGCAATTTGCAAGTGCTAGCAAAAGTAGCCAGATTGTGAGCTTGTATATTCTGTTTCCTAGGAATGGCAGCAAATTCTGTTTCCAGAAGGTCTTTGATCAAATCTAGGACTGTCTCTCTATATTGGCTCAGTCTGGGATTATTTACAGAGTATTCACCTTTGATTTGTTTAATAATCAATTCTAAGTCTCCCATTATAGAAACTCTCTTGGCTCCAAATTTTCTAACCATTTGTAATCCTAAGATTAGAGCTTCATATTCTTCCATGTTGTTTGTGCATTTAAAATTTAACCTAAATCCATGACCTTCAGAATGATTATTCTCCATGTTGTGAATCCACACTCCTGCACCTACTCCTAGTCTATTCACAGATCCATCAAAATCCAAATGCCATAGTGATTCATGAAAAATGTTTTCACTCTTAGGTGTTTTGTATTTCTGTTCTACCGCTGTGATTTCCTTTTTGTCATGGTTTGAATTGTACAAGATGAAAGAGTCCATATCAGAATGCATGGAGTATATAGGGAAATTATGTTGTTTTTCTGCATCGCTCACCATGTATTTCATCAAGGTCTCTCTATAAATTTTTCTTTCTTGACCAAAAACAGATATGGTGGCATATGACATATCTAATTGTAAAGATCCCTGAAATTTTGCTCCCCATGAGTGAGATCCAGGGAAAATTTTAAGGATGAAAATTTGTCTTGAAGTTTTGAAACCTTGGCGAATCTTACTAGTCTCCAAATTGCAAATTATAAAATGTTTGTTGATATCTTTGTAAAAACATTGAAATTTCTAATAGTTTTATATGTAGTCTTTATATAATTTTGGCAATTTTTAAGGTAAAATAATTTTATACTATAAAATTTGGGTGAATCATTTTTAGAAAATAATGGAAATTGGCAAATCTTTTTTTTGGAAAAACCATGGAAAATTGGCCCACTCATGAATATTAGCCCCTAAAATTTTCTATGCTGAGATCCATGTTTGGGTGGGATGTCATCAACTACTATGTCCATCACAATACTCTTTGATGGGCACTAGAGTAGTGTCACACACAAATCCTTGATCAGGCCGAGGCATTTAACTTGGTTAGAGTCAAAGGAAAATAGGTCCTTATATGGTCTGGTGATATCTAAGTTTAGTCTCTCCATGATTGCCTTTGGCATTAAGTTATGGGATGCTCCTGAGTCTAGCATGGCATTATGTAATATTTTGTCATGAATGTTCAAACTAATGTAAAAAGGAAGGATGCCCTCGTGCTGATGGGTGCCATTTACTTCAGGGCCAAACAATAACTCAGGCTGATCACCGTTCAAATTCACAACATCCTCCCCTTCACCTATATTCAATTTTTGAGTGATATATGATGTATATGTATTGGATGAGATCTTACTTAGCGAATGTGGTCTGTGTGTTTTTATCCTCTTTTTCAGTGTTAGGCACTTTGGTCCGTGTTTCAGCAATTTTGTTTTGAATTCTATTATTTGGAATGTTTTGAGTAATTGTTTCAGTTTGAGATTCACATGAAGTCATATCTACAATTTTTGGGCTAGATTTCTCCTGAGTTCCCCTAGGGAAGATTTGCAGGATTTTGGTTACAGGAGCTTCTATTATCTTTTTTATTTTGGGTCTGGATTGATCTCTTAGTGGGAGTTTCATTGTTGTTTTTACTTCTTAGGTTATACTGTTTGTGAACCTCATATATGGCAGATTCATACCCCTGTTTAAAGTCAAAGGACTCCCCAGATTCTAATTGCAATTGTTGCAGCGTGTACAATTCTTGTTCTTCCTGAGTAAGAAAAACAACATCTTCATTTTTTTTTCCTAATAAGTTTATCTGAGTGTCATCCTCTCCTCCATGGCTTTGTGAACCCTCAGCATAGTTTTCTTGGAAGGGTGGTCTATTTTGTTGATCTAGTATTGCATTCTTTCCAGTGTTAGGATTCTTTTGGAAGTTGGGGTTTCTTATTGGGGGTGGTTGTTGATTCTCCCACTGAGTTTCTCTTTCCATGTTTTCTAATCTATCCATTATTCTTTCTACAATCTTTGCTAAAATATCTATTTTACCATCAGAAGTG
The DNA here is from genome assembly GCA_000404065.3 of Pinus taeda. Lineage (NCBI taxonomy): Eukaryota > Viridiplantae > Streptophyta > Pinopsida > Pinales > Pinaceae > Pinus > Pinus taeda. The sequence goes on along the minus strand of APFE031651125.1, from coordinate 43,900 downwards.
GAAGTTTCCTCTTTAATGACAAATCTATTTTCATTTCTCATTCTAGCTTTCTTAGCTAATAGATTAGCTTCTACACTAACAACATTACTTTGCATTTGCTCCAATGTTTCAGGGTTTCTTTTCCTTAGCTGGTATGACATATTAGTGTCAAAACCATCAGGGAATTTGATTAATGCTAGGTATGGTGGAGGCTTAATATTAGCAGGGATTTCACTGTAGATTCTATTGAAACTAGCACAATAATCCTGAACTGACTCATTAGGAGCTCTTCTAATGTTATCATGTTCAGAAAATATTGGCAGAGGGTTTTCTTTCTCTCCCATCTATCAATAAAAAATCCATGAAAAGCAGCTAATTAAGCAATATTATTAGCAGGTAAAGCTTTGAACCATCTCTTAACATCCATAATCAATGTTTGGGCAAATAACCTCATTTAGATATCAGACTCATCAATCTCATGCAACTCAAAATAGTTAGTGATTTTGTTCACATGTTGTTGGGCAGTATACTGACCAATAGCGTCAAACAAAAAGATTTTGCTTTGATAATCTTGGGGCATGGCATGGAGTTGTGCTGGTAAAACTAAAGGTGGATATCTGTCTACCATGGCTGAGATTTTGGATTCACTAGGGGGTAAAGCGCTAGTACTTGAGTTAGAGCTTGAAATAGATGGAGATGAACTAGATGAGGATGAAGAGTTTGGTTGGATAGGAAGCCGATGAATGACTAGTTTAGGGGAATGGACTGTGGTGGATACAATTGGTTAGGTGGTAGTAAATGAAGGTGTATTTATAGTATTTGAAGACTGTGCAGAAATTTCAGAGGCAGTAGCAGTGAGGGAAGGTAGTTCAACTGATTTTTGAAGGTAAGCATCATATATATGGCTTATCAATGTGGAGGTTAAAGCTTTTAACTTGTCAAAAGTATCCAACACAAATTTATCTAAATCTGGATGTATATGCACATTTTTTGACTCAATGAATTGAATAAAATTAGGGTCTAACACAGTTTCATGAATTTCATTCTCTGATTTAGTTCTAAACAATGAGAGGTCAAATGAAAAATCAAATGGAATTTCCTCTAAAGTTGATAATTCCTCGGGGAGTGAATTTGATTTAACTAACTGGCTATTACTTGCTTTAGTTTCTACATTTTTTTGTTTTCTTAAAATCTTGTCTGGGTCATCAACTATGGTAGCAGGGTTTGGATCTAGATTTTCCCTAGTATAATGAGTCTTCTTGGGAGCCAGAATTTTAACTTTTTAATTGTTTTTATGAAACTTTTTAATGACACTCTTAAAATGACCTTAAGGGGCACAAGACAAAATTTAAGGTTTTCTTAAAGTTTTATTACACTGAGGATCGAAGTCCCTAAGGTGGTCGCCAATATGTTATCACTCCAATATTTCTCTAGAGTGTTCGAGAAAGAAATGATTAGAGGTAACCACAAACCAAATTTGGAGATTAGGATCTAGCCTTCCTAATTCTCGGAGAGGGCTCTCTCTTTGTTATTTAACTTTGTTTAGTTATTTGATTTTAGGCTAGTTATGATTGTGCTTGGGTTTTGATTTAGATTTGGTGGTGGGATTACTTACTTAGATGAAAAGAGGGGTGTCTTTTACCATTGGGCTATGGGGTCAAATTTCATACAAACACGACTAGATCAAGTTTAAAAAACAATGTCTACAGGGAAAGATAGCAGAGTTACTTTAGATCTCAAGGCTGGATGGTGAAGTGGTTTTCAATCGGATCCAAAGATCAATTAATGGTTCCTTAGGCTAGATTATGAAGAAAGTGAAAGAGGTCAACCTGGATGGGAGAGAAATTAACGATTCTCAGATCTGGATATCAGAAGAAAACATGTAAATGATTAACTGTTGAAAACAGAGTGTACTTAAACAAATTATGAGATAAACTTCTAGTTAATTCATTCAACATTAGATAACATTTGAGTTTGTGAAAAACATAAGAAAATAACAAATTGACAAAGAAAATACTTCACTATAATAGCTCAACACATGAATCCTGTAATGAAATCTCTTTATTACTTGGCCCAGTCTGCTGACTTGAAAAGTTGGTACAATAACCCTTAGGTTTATGATCAAAATAACTTTACAAATATATAGCAATCCACACTCAATAATTTGATTTATGAAGTATTTATACAAAAATAATTTACAAAATATCCCGAACTGTCTTGGGAACTAATCTAGGAGAAAGAAATATCTTCATGCAAGAAGATAGAGACAGCTATTGAATTGTTGTTTGATGTTCCTGTTTATTAGGTTGTGTTGTCTTTAACCTTTGATATTTTTCCTTTTAATCTCTACTTTACTGTTTGGTCTTCGTGCTGGATGTTATATTTACTCTGACCTTTCAACTGATACACTTTCACCGGATACACTTTGACCTGGCTGACCTGTCATTATCCTTTTACCATGCCTTTTTACTCTTACTGTACATTTTTACTTTTTGGCTGTGTATTTCTACAGTAATTCATTTAATTTCTCCCATGTTTTGGCATCTGATAATTGGATATTGATCATCTTCCTGTAAATATCATATGCCTCTGTATACTTGGTAAAAGTAGGCTTATTCAAAAAAAGGTGTTTTACCTCATGCTAGAGGTAAAACAAATTTTCAAAAGTTTGGTATAAGGCCTTGCTAGTAGGTATCCCCTTCATGGATGAAGTATACACGTGATATTCGGCTATTTCTCTGATTTTTCTATTGTAGTCCTCTTGTGTTCATCAACTTATCGTTTATTACAAAGTGATTTGGTAAGCCCTTTTGCCTCAAAATTTCAAATTTAACCATGAATCTGTCAATGGCCAATTGCATGGTTTGGCACTTATCTTCCAGGTTTAACATTAAATTCCTCTTGGTGAGGATCCCTTTCACTTCCAAAATTGTACCTGTTCTATCAGGTATCTCTAATTCCTACAACTCATACTTGTTTTTGGAGTTGAGGAAGTGAATCATCCTTGTAGCTTCCTCTGGCATGTCTCCAACTTCTGCTTTTAATCTCTGTATGGCTTCTGTGGCCTGTTTTATTAAATCAATCTACTCAAAAATTACTTGGATGGATGGCCAAATATCATTGACAGAGTCAATGATATTGGCCCACAATTGTTTCTTAGCTTGACCTAGGGGTTCCTTCAATGTCAGTTCCTTCTCCAGGCTTTTTATTCTTTTGTTCATTTTGGTTGCTTTCTGCACTTCTTCCTTGTGCATAATTTGGGCAAGCTTGTAGTCAGTTTCTATATTGGTCACCTTCTCCTTGAGCTTGTTCATTTCAGTGGTTTGAATGGACATGTCTTCCACTGTTTTGACCAACTTGCTTGCATCATTACCTGTAGACCCTGTTGTTGATGTAGACGGTGTAGAAGCTAGTATTGTTGTAGCCATTGGAGCTGTAGGAGTTGAGGATGCTGGCAAAGTGGAAGGTGTTGCAGTTGTTACTATTTGGATAACAGTGGTAGGAACATTCTTTAGACTATCCTGTTTTACCTGTATCAAGCTATCCAATTCATTTTCCATCTCCTTTAGTCGATCATTCAATTGAAGCACCATGTCCATCATCTTCTCATGATTTGTTTGGATTTCGAGGACCTTTTTTGTTTGTGGGTGTTCTGAATGAGGAATATTTAATTGTTTCTTGAGAGCTACTATATCCTCATTCTTCTTTTTTATCAACTTTTCAGCAACTTTAATGTCACTTGGATCATGGCCTAGCTCAATGACCAAGTCCTCCAATGACTTGATCCTATTGTCTTTAGCCTGTGAGGAGGCCTTTTCCAATTTATATTGAGCTGTGATATTGTCCAGTGAACCCTGCAGCCTGTGGGCATCCATGGCCTTTCTTGTTAGGGTGGAGTAGATCATCTCTCCAGCCTATTTGTGGAATTCTATTTGGTCAATGAGATGAACATCCTTGGCCAATAACTCAAAATCGGTTTTTTTGTAGTCAGCTGAGATCTTTGGCTACTAGACAGTTGGTTGCATGAATGAGACCTACATATTTCTTGCTTTGAAGTCAAAAGCTAACATTAACGTGCTCTAGTTGGCTGGTGTGTGCTTGAAGTATTGGGCATATGTCTCAGCCTTTAACTTCTCATTTCTCATCTTTATCTCCTTGTACCTGTCCTCAATGTCTCTTTCTTTATTAGCTGGCCTAATGAAGGAGGAAACCTCAATACTTATCTGTCTCTCAATCATTTGAGTGTTGGAGGTTGATGGTTGTTGTGTCTCTCCTAAGGAAACTATTCCTTTACTTCTTTCACCCATTGTTTCACTGTCAGTGATTTCCATTGATTCAATATTGTCTTCCTGTTTAGATACAGGATTCAGCTTGGGCCTTTTTCTGAGTTCAAAATACTCATCTGTGGTATCCATGGCAGAACTAGAACCCTCCTCCTTGTTTCTCTTTGGATTTCTCTCTTCATTTTCTAGGGTCTGTAAAACATGAGGATTATTCATTGGTTCCCCTAGTTTTGGACCCTGTTGGAAAGAAATCTGGTCAATTTGATTTTCAACATCAATGAGTGTGTTCTCTACATCCACTACTGTACTATCCATGTCAATTAATGTATTTTCCAACCATTCTGATTGGTTGGAAAACTACTCAATATCAGGTCTTGGATGGTGGATGAAAGGTCCCACTTTGACTTTGAGTCCTAACTTATTTATGATGCCATGAGGGTCATATTGTCACATGAAGTTGTTCCTGAATTTCATGTCCTGCAATATTTTGTTAGCCTCAAGCCCAACTTCTTTGTTATTACATATGAAGGGGCCCAATTGATTTTTCATTTTAAATTGGGTCTTCTTCCTAGCTTCTAGGAAATTGACTTCATCTGAATTGATGATCTGCCTAAAATATTCAAGTGCAAGTATCCTCATAGGGAGGTATTTGGGCAGTTTATAAGGGGCAAGTTGGCATCCATAAACTCTGATTTCAATGTGGTTCTGGTACAGATACTAGTCTCCCACCTTATTGTTCTTAGCCAACTGTAACACCCTTTTTATTTCTTGGATGATTCTGGGCTGAGGGCTACTAGTCAGCATGTTCATGACTAGGTGGACAAATAAATCTATGAAGTCCTTATAGGTGAATGTTGTGGAGTATTTTTAGATTAAGGGTGTCCAATACATAATTGACCTCTCTTTCCCCTTGGTATCCAATTTCTGGATGCTGATAGGGAATTTATCTCCTTGATAATACAAAAACATATGAAATGACACTGGAGAGTACTTGAAAACTCTTTTAGTTGGCTGTCTGGTGAACTGTTAATACATCATGTCTACAATGAATTGAGCATAGTTGTACATGACAATGGGAGGCTTGTCTGGGGTGAATATGGAGAGAAAGGGCAGGATAACCTCATCCACATGCTCATCTGAGGTATATCCTAGGATGCAAGAGAGCATGGTAATTATCTATCTACCTCTCTCTGGAAAACTAGTGGCAACATAGGACTACCTGTGGGAGTATGGCGGTCTTCTATGATGAAGGTCTGGAAACTTTCTGCTATTTTAGCCAAGTCTAATTTTACATATAGGTCTAGCAAGTCACCAATAGATAGTGGGGTTTCATTTAGGCTGGGTTGGACATGCAACATTTGGTTGATGGATTCTACAGTGATGGTGAATAACAGTTGTTGGTTGGGGGAAACAATAGCACTTTGGCTAGGGATATAACAGGCATGACAGAAATGAATGATATCAAGAAATGGGTGCACTTCTAGGAATATATATTTGGGAAAATTGGGTTCCCAAAGGTGGATGTCATTGTTTTGGTTTAGGAATTTATCCTTACTCCAACAATGGAGCTTTAGGAGGTAATCCGGTGAAGCAATATCTTTTATTTGAAAATCCTTGTTTGCTAATGCCAAATGGTCAATGTCCAGGTGAGGGGTTGACAGGGGTCTCACATCTAGAGAGGTCTGGGAAGCCATATTTAGGAGTAGAGGTATGAATTAGGCTTGTGGTTGCTGCAAAAGTAAGGTTTGGAAGCTCTGGTTCAATGAGAGGGTAATTATAGTTTGCAAAAGAAGGGTTTTGGGTATATAATAAGTGAATTACTCTTTAATTTAGGAAAATATATTAATTAATTTCAATTAATTAATCTTTTAATTTGATTATATGCTTTCAATTTAAAGAGTCATTCTGGTTTTCCCAAAAATACCTGGAATTTGGTGGTATGGACTACAAACTGGTTTCAATGGTGAATGTAGAGGGTACGGTGGCTTCAGCTGTGAACTGGATGCTTGAATTGGGTGTCCAGAGCTTTCTTCAGGCGACAAACGGTGGTCAATTTTGGTTCCAGAGGTTCAGGGTGTCGCAGAATGGCTTGAGCGACATTCATAGTGAAAATGAGCGAAAAGGGTGAAATGGGGCTTCTCCGGGCTTTTAGCCGACAATGGTTACATTTTGGCACGGAATTTACAAATGAACAGTGGACGGTTTTTGGTCTTGGCAGGGAGGCGGTCTTTTTGGTCATCACACAGCTTTTGGAGGGCAGGCAGTATTTCCTTGCAAGCACGTGCTCTAGCCTGGGGCTGCCACATAGCAGAATAGTACCTAGGCAAAATCATGAATCTCGCTTGTTCTCGGGCTACTATCTATCGGACGGTGAATGTGAGTAATATGGATGCACACCATCAGATTTGGGGGTGGGAGATCGGACGACTGTTGCATGCTTGAGCTGCACGGAGAGAATTGGGACCAAGATTTGCAGGGCCCGGGGTTTAATTACAAACAATTGTAATTAATTAATACAATAAAGTAAGGGTTTAATATAAGCCACGAGTTTATTAAAGTGGGACCAGGGGTTACTGTGGCAGGGTTTTTAACTGCACCAAGGGTTTGTGGATTAAAAGGGATTTATCGGGGAAATATGAAATAGGGAGTTAATTAGATAATGTGGGGAGATGAAAACTTAAGATAAGGGGGTTTTTATGGGTTTTGAAGGGAAATAGAGAAATTAATAAGGGGGGATGGTAACATGTGCAATGGGGAATGGGTTTCACACTAGGGAAAAGGGGTTTTGGGTAGGGGGATGATTTTTCAAGGGTAATTTCTAGAGGAATTTGTGAAACCATGGGGTAAGAGTCAGAATGAGGGGAAAAAAAGGTACTTAAAATAAGGAATGAGGTGATAATGGGGAAATTAGTAAGTAGGTGGAGGTGAAATGAAATGAGGGGAAATTAATCAAAGAAGCTTGTGAATATATTTTCACTCTCATAAATTCTCCTGCACATGAAACTTAGGATTAAGCATGACAAATGTGCTTTTGACTGAGCAACCTTGTACATTTGCAACCTTTCTTCTACCTACCCTTTATTTATCCTAACATTTTTCTTCACTTTATTTGGTGCATTTGAGCTTGCAGACCCTTTAGTTTTTTTTAAATGTTTTTATTATTAATTTTACTATTATATTTTTTTTTGTTAATTTTCTATCTTTTTTAATCTAGTTTGTGTTTATTTTATTTTAATGGATTTTAAATTTTGTTTTTTTGTTTTTTTTGTTTTTGTTTTTTCTTCAAATTCTTTATGGTTTAATGAGATATTTTATTTTTTTGTCCTTTTTTATATATATATTTTTAAATTAATCAACATTTTAAAAAAATTTATAAAACAACTAGAAAATTCGTTAAGTAATCATAATTTCAAAAAAAATTAGACATAATAAATTTTAAAGTGTGAAAAATAAGTCCTCTAAAAAAATGGTATGCTGCATCAACATGTTTCAAATCAGCATGAAAATCACTAACATTTAAAAACAAATATTTATAATTGATACAAAAAAAAAAAAAATTAAAGTGTCAAAAATATGCTTTGAAAAAAAGAAGTGTATTATGCATCACCACTTTTCAAAATCGGGTCACATGTTTACTACCCCTACGAAACATGTAATCGTATCGGTTATTTAAAGTGCCAAAAACTATGCACTAAAAAAAATATGTGTGTTCTGCATCGCCCCTTTTCAAAATTGGGTCACTTTTTTGCTATCTCTACAAAACGGGCAACAGTATCAGTTTCCATTTCAAAGTTTACGTTGTCACTAGTGATCTGCCAAGGTTAAACAGTTTGGCTAGATCTTTATTCTCTATCTATCAACATAAAATTTAAAACATGAATGACTGAAGATTAAGTTGTTTGACCATCATGGATTTTGGCATTTCTAACAAGCTACACACAACCTTATTTGCATAGTAAAGTAAAAATTAATGGTATTTGAACTTGCACACTTTCATGATCTGGTTTATTTCTTTTTTGGGGTTCATATTTTTCATTTTTTTAATCTTTTTTCTCTTTGTTTTTTTCATTTGATTATTCTTTTAGGACATACCCTCTTTACATTTTTTAATTTTTTAATATGGAAAACATTTTGTAGAAAGCAAAAGTATGTACTATATTACAAGATTAACCATAGCCAACTCAAAATTATGAATCATATTATTATAGGACCCTAACAGGGTCGGGCATCTGCCCTCTTTGAAAATATGCCAATATGGTAGAAACTCACATTTTCTATACTTCCCGTTCACCCTCTCTGACTGGGGGGAAGTTACCTCTCTGCTCTTGATCAATGGCACGTCGAACAGAGCATCTATTTTCTCCTCCATTCAGAGCTGGGATGGTTGCCACCTTCCACACAGATCCATTCCCCTGCATATTTTTTGGGGTCTCTGGTGTTGCCATAATGCTTGTATCTTCATGAACATTGTCTCGGACCTACACGTTACCTCCCTCAGTATTGTCGGATATATTTCGAAGATTGGTCTTGTCATCCCCAAATGCTTTGAGAGTTGTTGGGCTTATAAGCCCCTTGATCACTCAAAACCTATTGCATTTTTTTATGGTGCCTCTGCTGGTGGAGTTTGTGGATGCTACGCTATCATCTCTCTTTCCCCTTCCTGACACTACTTCTATTAGAATAACGGTACAATAAACAACATGCAGGTTGAGATGTTGGCCCTTTGGGGTACACCTCATTGTGATCTATGGCTAGAAGTGGACGAGATTGTCATTGCAGAAGACTCTAAAGTGACTATAGACTGGGCCATGGGATCCCTTTCTCTCTCTGTCCCGTCACTTTAGCACTGGCTAGAGAAAATTTCTACAATGAAGGCTTGTTTTCTCTCTGCCACTTCTGTCATATTTTCACAGAGAAAAATATGATGGTAGATCACCTCTCCAAGCTAGGGTTCCGAGACATTTCCATTACGAATGCAAGGATTTGGGCACCATCATTGGATCTGGTATCTTCCCCTTTTCCTGAGTATGCCTTGTCTTCTCCTTGGGTTGTTGGATCTACTCTGATTTGTTTTGTATCAATTTTCTTTGCCACTTTTGTTGATTGAACATGAGAATTTTTTGGCCCTTTTTTCCACTGAATCTGGGAAGCCCTTTGTCCCACAGTTTTTTACTATAAGTCATCCTCATTTTTTGATGAGATTTTTATGCTGACCCTATTGTTGGCATTCATTTTGGCACTAGATGTAAGAGATTTTGTCTTTAATAAAAGTCATGTGAAAACAATGCTACCTGTAGATATGAATTTGTCGAAGGTATCACATCCATGTTTGTTTTTTGACTTTATGTGAAACTAAATTGATAGTAAGATATAATCTATATGTGCCTAAAGTTTTGTCTAATCTATTAAAGGGCATACATTGAAAAAAATCAAGGTGCAAATGACCCTTTTTGTTCTCTTTGGGTTTATGGGTTTAGTAGATATAGATATAGGGTTTATGATGGATATATACCAACGTACATATTTAATTCACTTCCACACACATGAATACATAGCGTTAGATTGATTACTCAACCCCAGAGGCTTGTAGAGCACTCGACAAAAATGTGAAAACAATAGTTGCAGATGTAGTTTCAACTTTCAAGGTTGATGCCCATGTATTGGAAGAAAGCATTAGCAAGCCTTTGGATCCAGTGAAAAACTAAATGTTGAATTCTCTTCCATCTTACTAGGGCATTAGAATCTCTTCTTTTCCTCCTAAAAAAATGTGATATTCATGAGTAAAATGTAGAAAAAGAGCCCAAATGTGAAGGATAACAAATCTCGATTTAATATGTAAAACATTCCTACTAATATATGAATGCTTTTTTTTTTTCTTCTGGAAACAAAATGTGAAGGATAACAAATTTTCTTAGATTATTACAGACACCAAGTCTTGGAATAAGCAAAAATGAGGTTCTCACTAATTTCAGCTAGATAGATTCTTCAAAATGTGATGTAGAGCATCCACTCGTGGCCCTTATTGTTTCCACACCACCATAGCTTTTTCTGTTGCCAAGCTACCTTAATAACATACCACTAAGGAATTGTAAGAAGCATCCCCCTCTACCACTGATATGCGGTTGCATCCTTGCATGTAATTTTTCTTCCCAAAAATAGTTGTGAATCACATGCCCCACAAGTCAGGTTTCTCGTCAAAATATTGAGTGGATGCCACATGTTCCAAAATTTATAACACCTAAATGTTAAATGGGTTTATCATGGCGATACTCTATTTAACACTTTTTTGTTTAATATAAAATAATAATAAATTATGTGAAATAAATCGTCAGAATAAATTATTTGATCATGTAGATGAACCAAGTGCACTCATAACTAGAATTATTGTTTAAAAAAATTGTGTTGCATGCATTAGCTAGTCTTTCCTACAAATTTGAATATCAAAATGTTTAACCGTGTCCATTTAAATATATTTAACAAATATAGCTCAACATTTTGTTTTTCTTATTAGTCTCCTTTCCACCTTACCTATTTTAACTCCAACCATTAAAAAACAAAAAAAAACTCAACAACCACCAACTAATGCTTCTTCCTCATCTATTATGGGCTAGACAAAGATAATGATCGACCTACATATCAATTTGAAAGGTTAATTCTATTTATTTTTTCCATCAAAATTCAATATAAATTATTCTTTTGATTTGAAAATGAAAGATAATTTAAAAGTTCGTGCATATCTCACATATCACACCTTTCATTATGTAATTTTATCTACGAGCTAGAACTGTACTTACTCTCAAAGGAGTACATATATATAAGACTAGTTCACTAGTATTACAATTTTTATCACAATCATATGTAGGGAATTTAATAGGACCATTTACTTATACTCTATATATGAATCATATGGAAGAAATTCAATTGGACCATTTACTTATAGTCCATATATAAATCACATGGAGGGAATTCAACCACTTATTTTTTCATCTCTTCGACATCATTCCTTAGATACAATGAAATTTATCCATTCCTTAGATACAGTAATATTGTTTTTCTTTCTTATAGGGTAATTGGTCCATAATACTTTTTATGCATATCATTGGAATGTCCAATTAAAAAAAGGACAAACAAACAAATCCCAACTATTTAAAACCTCCAACATCACAATTTCTCATAAAAGTAAATATAACTTAGAAGTATATTTTACCATAAGAATTAAAAGTTCAATGATTAATACACATATGCATTATGTTAACTAATCCTCAAGGATTTTGTAAATTATTTAGATTGTATCATAGTTAGTTGATTCATGTATTTCTAGTTATGGAGAAGTTATTCAAACGTAATTGTCTCCCTCTCATTTCAGATTGTATAAATACCTCCTCTTTGATCAATAAGACATGTATAATTTCATTAGTTTGATTATGGAGTTATCCAAGACTTTTTAGTAGTGGTATCAAAGTCTAAGGTTTGGTAGAGTGCAACATAGGAAGTGATTCATTGTTTTGAAGGACTAGAACATGCCTGGTTTGAACTCCATTATCACAGTAGAAGATCTTGTTATGGACACATCAGAAGCGAGGTGGATGAGTTGTGGACCCTGATGAAGGTCCTCTAACCCACCAAGAGTATTGGAGTCTAGAGAACGTGGTGAGGCCATCAACATTCTATTTGACATACCAAAGGTTTGTGATGTGATAGTTGGCGTCTGGTTTGGTCTATTTTTGGGTGAGAATTGGGTTGTTGTTATTGTCAGGAGGAAGGGGAGCAATGTCAGATGATGATCACGAGTTCGAGTCCAAGATCGATGAAGGATCCTTACACATATGCATTCTGATTTGTGAATCAGACTGTTGAATTCTAGAGTGTTGTGATGACCAATTACATTCGAGTTATCATGTGGTATCAATACTGCAAAGATTTTGTAGTGAAAATGAGAGAAGCCATCGCTTGAAGAGGCATCAACATTGATTAGCGGGCCATCACATGAAGAACCAGCAACACTAGATTGGAATTCATGAAGTTCGGTGCATGCGATGTAGTGTTTCAAAGTTTTATTGGGGCTGTTGTGTGGAGCACATTCCTACGCAACAACAAACAAGCTCCCAGCATACAAGGGTTTTACGACCGTGTAAGACAGGGAAAGTGTTGAGAGAGGGAATTGAATGGAATGGATGCAACATATCTTATCTCATTGAAGCATGAACAAATGAAAGATGGTCAATTGAGACTAAAGCTTAAGGTATTTCTCAAAAATTTAAGATTTTAACCAAGGATTTGAGATTTTTTTATAGAAAATTGTAGATATTTGTTGTTTTGTTTTTATTATGGTGGTTTTTAAGGGAGATGAGAGAGTGATTTCCATGGCACAACATATAATTTTTGACCTATTTTTTGAGTAAAGCAACATTTTTTTGAATTGAACTATTTAAGCAAGAATTTAAGGATTGTTGAATACAAGAATTTTCTACATAAATTAATAAAGGAGAAAATTGGATTTTTTTTTTTACTGTCTTTTTTTGCAAATATGAAATCATTGGTACCCTTAGTTGGAATTGTCCTTTCTGGAAAGGAAAATTATCAGGAGTGGCATAGAAAAGTAAAAAATACACTTGCTTTTAATGATCTATGGGAAGGAATTTGTGAAGGAAAATGAGGTAATGCACCAGAGCAACCTAAATAGAAGAAACAACTAGCGATTTGGTAGAGTAAGGATAAAAAGGATTATGCGTTGAATTATGCTTCGATGGCAGAAGAGGTAAGCAAATATATTATTCAAAGTAAAATAGCATATGAAGAACTAACAAAATTAAAAGAGCTTTATTATTCACATTCAGAATTGGAAATCGTTCAATTACTATTGAAGTTGTTTAATTTGGAGATGAAATATAATGATCCTTTGAAAAAGGTGTCTGAAAGTAACGTTATCAACCATGAAATTGAATCTATCGGTGCTAAGGTTGATTTAAAACTTACTACCTTTATAAAAGCTCTCTACCCTGGTTTTTCACACCACATGGAATCTGTCCAAGCTAGTGGACAATTAAAAGAATTAGACTTTGATAAATTAGTAAGTAAAATTATTGAAAGAGAGAAGGCATTTGGAAAGAAAGAGCCTCTTCCCAATCCCAATGTTGAGACTTTGTGTCTAGCACAAAAAGAAAAAAAGTCTCAAGAAGTGTCTGCCAGAAGTAATAAGAATGGTAGAGGTTGTGGTAGGAGAAATTATAGAGGCACATAGACAAAAATAATCAAGGAAACAAACAAAAAAATTGATAGAAAAGAAAGGAGTTTTAATAAAAAACCAACTATCAAATGTTTTATATGTGGTAAAATTGGTCACACTACTATTAATTGTAGAATTCATTGGGAGAAATTCAGTGAAAGGAGAGAACAAATGAATGGAAAGAAAGACCACCCACATCCAGATAAAGGAAAATCATCTGAGAATGCACATTGTGTTGTTGCAAATTGTAATTTCAATATCATTGATGTCTTTAGTACTTCATTTTCTTCATGTCATGACAAATGGATATTAGACACATGTACCACTTGTCATATGACCTTTAAGAGAGATTTGTTTGAAAAATTCAGTGATAACATTGATGGACTAGTTTATTTTGCTGATAAATCTCAAACTTAACCTTCAGGGATGAGATATATCCAATTAAATATGCCAAGAATTTAATTTTATATTCTACCTGTTGTTCTTTATATTCCATAGTTTCAAAGGATTTAATTATTTGTTATACAGATTAGACAATAGGGGCATTCAACACATATGTTTGATGGTATAATAGATCTATTCGAAGAGCATCCAATAATGAAACTGTTATGACTAGAGTGGAAGAAGATAAACTCTTAAAATTGAAAGGTATGTCTTCCATTGCATTGGATGTTACTTATTTGATTCAACAAAATGACGATTTTTCTTCAAGTTTATTATGGCATGCTTGTTTTGGTCATATAAATTATTACATTATAAGAATTATGAGACAATAGGGTATTAAGGGGCTTCCAACAATTCCAAGACAGATTACACCATATAATGCTTCTATTATGGGGAACCATTGTAAACAGCCTTTTCAAAGTTCTATTTCTAGAGCGTCAAGAAAATTAGGTCTCATACATTCAGATTTATGTGGACATATGCTTGTTGCAACTGCTAATGGTAATAAATATATGATGGCATTTATTCATGATTATTCAAGGATGTGTTGGGTCTATCTTCTGAAAGAAAATTCATGAGTTTTTGATGTGTTTAAAAAATTTCATCCCTTGATTACAAATGAAACTCAACTTAATATAGGCACTCTAAGAACTGATAATGGCGGTGAGTATACTTCACATGCTTTTGAAATTTATTTGAAAGAGAATGGAATCAAACACTAAAAATACTTGTGTTCCAGAATAATCTACTCCATAAGATGAACAACCACTTCCACAAGTTGAACAACCACTACGAAGATCAACTCGTATAAGAAGAATTCCAAGAAAATATGATGATTTTGAAACATGAAGTTCTTCAGGTAACTACTCTCATGATTCTTAATATAATTTCTTTCATGATAGTGAGCCTACTTGTTTTGAAGAAGTTGTTAGATGTAATGAATGGAAAAATGTAATGCAAAAGGAATATGATGCACTCATTAAAAATGGTACCTGGAGGTTGGTGGATCCTCCTGATGGCATCAAGCCCATTGGTTGCAAGTGGGTTTGCAATTGGTTTATAAAACTTAGTATAAAGTTGATGGTTCACTTGATCAGCACAAGGCACAACTTGTAGCAAAAGGATATGCACAAAAAGAGGATGTTGACTATACAAATACATTTGCTCCTATAACTAAATGGGGCACTATTAGAACCTTGTTTACTATTGTAGCACATAAATGATGGAAAAGTCATCATATGGATGTAAAAACAACATTCCTAAATAGAGATTTAAAGGAAGATGCTTACATGTTTCAAACATAGGGTTTTCTCTATCAAAGGTAAGGAACAAAAGGTATGCAAATTAGTGAAGTCCTTATATAGTTTGAAACAAGCGCCTGGTGCATGGTATAAAAAACTAACCAATCATATTCTTAAGTTGAAAGCATTTTGACCTAGATGATGCAACTCTTTTTGTTAAGAAGGTTGGAAGATAAGTTGTATATCTAGTTGTCTATGTTGATGATTTGATGGCTACAAGGAACAATGATGACTATATATCTTTTGTTAAGAAGGAACTGCAAAAGGTTTTTGATATGAAAGATTTGGGTTTACATAATTATTATCTGAGGATTGAAGTTGATCAAAAACCTCAACATATCTTTCTCTCTCAAAGGAAATATGTTGGAAATTCTTGGAATATATTTGGAATGATGGATTATAATGATGTTGCTACTCGAATGGAGCAAAATCTAAAACTTACTTCAAATGAAGGCAATCCATTCAAAGATTCAATAAGGCACAGACAACATGTTGGAAGTTTGATTTATCTCTCCACTACTCATCCTAACATAATTTTTTTTGTAAGGATACATTCCATATTTATGCATCAACCTTGTGAAGGTCATTGGGTAGCAGAAAAAAGAGTGCTAAAATATCTTAAAGGGACTCAAACATATGGCATCAAATATTCCAAAGTTTCATACTTCCATCTCACTAGCTATTCAAATGTTGATTTTGATGGTGATAAAGAGAATGGGACGTCTATTTCTAGTTATTTGATGACATTTAGATCAACTGCTATCAATTGGAGATCACGAAAGAAATTTGTTCCTGCTTATTCTACCACTGAAACTGAATATGTTGCAGCAACTCAAGCTACAAAAGAAATCATTTGGCTTCAAAAAGTACTTGAAGACTTGCACGAGAAACAAAAGAATTTAACACCTCTTCTTATTGATAATAGTTTTGCAATTCAATTGGCCAAAAATCCTAACTTTCATGATCGAACCAAGCATATCAACACCAAATATCATTTGATTCAACATCATGTTGAGGCCAAAACAATTCATATGACACGTTGTCTGACTTTAGAGCAGATCGTAGATGTTTTTACCAAAGCACTTGGACATGAAAAGTTTGAAAAGTTCAGAAGTTTACTTAGCACCTCAGTTATCCCTTCAGATTAAGGGGGGAAATATTAACTAATCCTCATGGATTTTGTAAATTATTTAGATTAGATAATAGTTATTTTATTCTCATGTTTCTATTTATGGATAAGTTATTTAGACATAACTATCTACCTCTGATTTCATATTATACAAATGCGTCCTCTTTGATTAACAATACATGTAGAATTTCATCAGATTGATTATGGAGTTATCTAGTCTTGTTAAACACATTATGATGTTGCACACCATCTACAAAAGAACACACACAAAAGAATTGTTACCTTTTTTCAAAAGAAATGAATGTTTAAATTGAATATTGTTGATTCAATATCGAATTTCTTATAATAGGAACCTACATTGAATCAATTTTGATCCCTAATGTTGTTTGTCATGTCTTCATATTAAGTGAGCATAAAGAGGACATATATGTAATATTCATAAATCTAGGCAAGTGAGTAAATATTATATACAAGCAAGTGGATTAGGAAATAAATACAAGCAACTAGAGTATGTAGTGATAAGAGATACAAGATGAGACATGGAATATTTGTAGGCACCATTTGAATGTTAGCAACAACGGGATGTGGAGTTGATTCGAATTGGAACTATTTCTCCTAGCAAAAGAATTTATACTCTATAAATAGCAAAAGGATTCACCAAAACAAAAATGTTTTATCTTCAGTTCCCATTACTAAAATGTAATTTCAACAAATAAATGATACATAAAAGCATGAGCTCTATAACTACAAGATTATATTGTAAAAAAAGGACAATCTCTATGTTTTTAAACTATCATAATATGAGAAAATTTGTAACATTCTTTATTTTTAATTTTCATGGCATGGAAAGGAAATAGAGATTATAGAGCTAACCCGATAATGGAGGAGGAAAACTCCAAATACCAAAGATTATGCACATTAAGCTGAAAACCCCAAGTTCTGTGAAATTTGTTGTCTTTTCTCCAGTGAAACTCTTGCCTGGATTGGTTGAATGAATTCATAGATCAGTTGTTGGATCAGTGGATCAGTGGATCTGGTGTTGGATCCATAGATCGGTTGTTAGAGGATCTAGAGTTGAATCTGTAGATCGGTTGTTAGAGGATCTAGAGTTGGATCTGTAGATTGATTGTTGGAGGATGTGGTGTTGGATCCATAGATCTGTTGTTGTATCATTAGATCTATTGATTGGATCAGTGGATCTATTATTGGAGTCATGGATCCATTGATCAGACAATTACCGGTGGTGCTCGTGCATTAAAAAGTAGGGCACTGTTGAATTGTTTTGTCATAATGAATAAGAACATTGCATAGACCTATCTTAATGAGAGAAATAATCTCATTGGGTCAAATTATGCTAATTGGAAGTTTAAGTTGCAGACATTGCTCAAGGTTTCTAGAGCGCAGACAATTGAAAACGGAGATGAAGCAAGGTCGATTGCAGTTGGAGGTGCCACATCACATTAGTTCAAGATTAGGAAAAGAGGAAAAATAAAGCGAAGGTGTTACTGAAGATGTAGGTAAAAGAAGGCATAATCCCTCATATCTGAGACTACAAAACTTCTAATGAGATTTGGGTGACACTCAACGATTTGTATGAAACAAAAAAGACAAATCGTGTGTTGTTTCTAAATAGGAATATTCTCTCCATTAGAATGTAAGAGAATGAATATGTTACTCCATTCATCTCACAAATTAAAGAATTGAAAGACAAGTTAGGTGACATAGGGGAGAAAGTATCCAACACTGATGTCGTCGCCATTACCTTAAATGGCATGACAAAGGATTATCAAATTTTCATTATAGGGCTTGCATCAAGGGAGAAAGCTCCCTCCTTTAAAGAATTGACATGGATTTTGATGTAGGAAGAAGAGAAACGTAAGAATCTAAAGCCTCAGAATGCAGGTCTGGCATTGGTGGAAAAGAATAATTTTTTCAAAGGGAAACTAGGAGGAGGACATAAAAGCGGTTGTCCATCTCAGAAAAATCTATTTTAAGGTATGTCATTTGCCAAAATGATTTAGGAATTAATTATTTTTACTTTGGAAAAATTGGTCATATTGATAGAGACTGCTATAACAGAAAGAATGATGAAAACAAACATAAACACAAGAGGCATATAGGGAATTTCGCTGGTGAAGATCTGAATCATGATCTTAAATTATTTGTGTCTAGTGTTACTCTTTCTGTTGAAACTGATGAGGCTGGAACTCGGTTTGTGGATTATGGAGCATCTACTCATATGACATGTAATAAACACTAGTATGAAAATTTTAAGGAGACCAACGATGATGCTAACATCTACCTGGGAGACGAAAAAGCATATTAGATTAAAGGGTGTGGATATATTCTTGTGATACTTCCTAATGGTAATATACGACACATCCATAATTTCATATACGTTCCTAGGATTAAAAGGAGTTTGATCTATGTATCCATGATTACAAATCAGAACTTAAAGGTAGATTTTTTCAAAACTTACTGTGTTGTAAAGGATTTGATAAATCATCAAAATCCAGTTGAATAAGGAGTAAGAGTTGGAGGCCTATATAAGTTGAATGCTACAAGTATGCCACATCAAGGTTTAACTTCAAAAACTATGACAACGAAGAATATTTGGCATCAAAGGTTTGGTCACATCAACCTTCATGATTTATTGTTGCTGCAAAAACAATGTATGGTTGATGGACTTCCTATTTTAAGAAATGAACATAATGATTGTGAAGGTTGTGCACTTGGAAAAAGGCATAGGGATGCATTTCCTTCTAACTTAAATAGGAGGAAGAAAGATATACTCGAACTTGTGCATACTGATATTTGTGGATCTATGCAGACAAGGTCCTTAGGTGGAGCTTATTATTTTGTGCTATTTATTGAGACTGCATAAGGTATACCTCAGTATACTTTCTTCAAAGGAAAAGTGATGCTTTCGAGTAATTTAAAGAAATTAGAAATATGGTTGGAAAGTAGAAAGGGAAGTTCATTAAAATCCTCCACTCAAATCAATAGGGTGAATACAAGCTTAGAACTTTCATCAAATATTGGAGAGATCATGGAATAATACAACGGTTTACAATACCCAACACTCCACAATGGAATGGGGTTGCAGAAAGAAAGAATAGAACTCTGGTGGACTTTGCACATAGCATGATGAAAGGTAAGAATCTACCCAATGGTTTTTGGGAAGAATCTATTAGTATTACAATTTACTTAAAGAATAGAAGTCCAACTAGGTGCCTTGATCTCAAGACTCCATTTGAGGTTTTTTATGGTTTTAAAATTGTAGTCCATCACCTGAGAGTGTTTGATTCTTGAGGTTTTGCACACATTCCTAAGGAAAATAGGAATAAATTTGATGCTAAAGCTATACAATGCATATTTGTAGGATATTGTTATGATTTAAAAGCATATAAGATGTTTAATCCATCTACTCAGAAGGTATTTGCGAGTAGAGATGTTATCGTCCATGAACAGGTCGATGAAGGGAACAAGGATAGAAGTTATGAAGAGTGGCACATGCCTTAATGATTGATGACAACAGCGATGAAGCCCAAGACATTCATTTACAACAACAACAACAACAGAAAGAAGAATCTAGTGATGTAGACAGATTCAACAGTCGAAGTCCACTCAGAGGAGAGAGAAATCACACAAAATAGAATTGAGGCAAGTCCACTACCAAGGAGATCAGGAAGCCAGACTCACTTACTAGAAAGGTACACATATTATGCTCTTATGAATAGTATTTTAAATGTTGTTTGAGCCCGTGAATTATAATGAAGAAAATCAGTATGAAGAATGGAGGTTAGCTATGAAAGAAGAGTATGAGCCTATAATTAAAAATAAAACCTGTGAATTAATTGAACTGCCAAAAGGAAAATAGCCCATAGGTTGTAAATGGATATATAAACCTAATTTCAAAGTAGATGGTAGTGTAAAAAAATACAAATCTAGATTGGTGGCCAAATGGTACTCACAGAAAGAAGGAATTAATTATGATGATACTTTTGCTCTTGTATCTAATTTAAATACCATTAGGATGTTAATAGCTTTAGCTACAAAGTACCATTGGAGTTTACACCAACTAGATGTAAAATATGCTTTTCTAAATGGAGATTTGAAGGAAGAAGTATATATAACACAACCTTAAGGGTTCATTAAAATGGGCAGGATCACTTGGTCTGTAAATTAAAAAAGGAATTTTATGTGTTGAAATAGGCTCCTAGACCTTCTTATGAGAAAATAGACTCTTTCTTCTTACAATGTGGTTACAAGAGATGCAAAAATGATCCAAATATGTATACCACATTTGATTCAAAGGGGAAGATTGTGTTGATTTCATTATATGTTTATGATTTAATTGTTACTGGAAATTATGATAAAATGGTTGAAGAAATTACAGTGCATATGTCATAGGCATTTGAAATAAAGGACCTTGGAGAACTGCATTATTGTTTAGGTCTTGAAGTTTGGAGGGATGTTGGCCAAAATTTTGTTACTCAAGGAAAGTATGTTAGGGAATTGTTGAAGAAATTTAAAATGGATCAATGTAAAGTTGCTTTAGTACCTATACAACATAATGTTAAATGTCAGAGTGATGATGGTTCTAAAGAGGTGGGTGCTACATTGTACATACAACTGGTTGGAAGTTTGATTTATTTAACTACAACCAGACCTCACTTAGCATATTCAGTCAGTGTGTTGAGTCAGTTTATGACAAAACCTCTTGAAAATCATTGGATGGCTGAAAAAGGTGTCCTAAGGTATCTTAAAGGAACCATAAATTTTGGCATTAAATATACTGATTCTTTTGAGGTTAAACTGACATGTTATTTAGATTCAGAATGCGTTGGAAATATGGATGATAAATGATCTATAACTAGGTATGATTTTAATTTTGGGTCTGAGGTCATTTCGTGGAGCAGTAAAAAGCATAGTATTGTATCTTTATCATCAACAGAAGCATAGTATCAAGTTGTATGTGCAACCACTTGTGAAGCAATTTGGTTGAGAATACTTCTTCAAGATGTAGGAGAAGAACATAAGGATGCTATGGTGATTAGTTGTGACAACCATAGTTCAATCAAGTTGGAAAATAATCCTGTTTTCCATAAAAACAGAAAACATTTAGATACTCAATTTCATTTTATTAGAGAAAAGGTTTAGTCCAACGAGATTTTCCTTGAATATTGTAACACCTGTGAAAATGCAGCTAGTATCTTCACCAAGCCTCTTGGGAATATCAAATTTGAATTTTTTAGAGAGATGTTAGGTGTGCAGGTGAATCCTTTCTCCATTAAGGGGGAGACTTGAAATTAATGGAGAAAGTTTGTTTCACAGTTGTGTGCGTGTGTTAGTTTAGTTTTAGTTCCTATTTTTTAGGAGATAGTTTTGATCTCCCTAAATAGAATGTAATCTTATTTATTTTGGATTTGACGAATAATGTAAAAGAGCGAGAGCAGTATTGCTTAGGCAGTCTCCATGTGTAGCTCGTCTCACCTGCGAGCTGCAAGTTTCATTTCTAATTTGTCTTCCCATATATATATATATATATATATATATATATATACAAACTTTAATAAATCAAAACTTTGTTCTTCTTTCCTAATTTTACTGTATCTTAAGTTAAATTCTTGATCTTCACAACTTTTCTATACTCATGGGATTTACTAATATTCTCATATTATCATCTTAAGAGTTTGAATTCACACTTCATTTTTTCTTCATCAGTGTATAGTGTAAAAAATATATCTAAAGAGAACAAGGAATACCCTTATTCTCATTTGTTTTCTTGTTTCAAGTTTGAAAAACAAATTGGTTCATAATCATGAATAAAAAACAAAGTGATGTAAAATAAATCACCATCATAAAAATTTTGATCGATAGACCATCTAATTTGAAATATTTCAGATCTAGTCGATCATGGTTGGTATTTGGTTAGATCGGACCTCCGACCAGACATAAAAAATAGATTGAGCATATTCCATTTGGGATACGGATTTGGAGAGGCCACAATATTTAACATTTTCTTTGTCCTTTCTTTTACATACATCGCAGCAGCTAGACGTTTCCCAGCTATCTATAGAGAAAGGAAAAAAAAAGAGTCAAAATGATGATGTGCCCACAATAATGGGCAAGATTCATGATCTTGCTACTGCGCGCATCTGTGGTGGAAATTGAAATCTTCCATTTTTGTTGAGGCGAATATTCAAGAGTGGACGACGCCTATACTACAAGGAAAGTGTGATATTGTTTCGGGACTTGTCATGACTCTCCAGCATTTGAAGAAATACTGAGTAATGGGCTTGAATTTGTTTTTATAATCAATAAGAATAGTCTTAAAAAACCCACAAATTAATCTAGAAAATAATGGAAATTTTGGCAAGATTATGATAAAATATGGCAATTTTTTTTGAAAATGTGGTTTACATTGTCAAACATCAAGATTTTGGGTGTTCCACGGTTCTTGATGGTGCTGAATCCATTTCCACCATAAACAAAAATGATTCAAACACTCCAGCATTCCAATTTTATGATTTGTTTTTACCGGATTCTAAGAAGAAAACCTAAAACTACCCTCTAAAACTTTTTATGGCATCAGTATACAAGACAACACCTAAACAATATACTAAAACTCAAAGTCAAGTCAAATCCACTCCATATCAATTACTTTCACACTTATGGTCATCATATTATGGTTTCCCCTCACATCTCCCATCTTGATCCGACATGGACCAGATTAGTAATGTTATGCTAATTCCCCGTTCAAAATAAAACCCAAGATGATTATCATTTGCTTGTAAAGTGGTTAAGGATTTAATACTTTTTCTTAATTAACTCATTCCCATGAGAGTTTCTTATGTAAATGTTATGAATAATTTAACATAAAAACATATGTTGAACAACATCAATATAACAACAAATAACATCAAAATACAACACACAACAAGCACATGATAAAGGATTTCACCCCTCTTGGGCTAAGTCTCCTTGGTTCAACTTCCAATGGCTTGGGCCTCTCTATTATGTTCAAATTACAACAAAAGTGTCTTTACAATGCTCTGATGCCTCTGAGACCTATCTCCATGAGTTCAGAATACTCAAAATGACTATCTAGCCTTTCTTTTATCCAATTTGGATAAGAACTGAAGAAATTATGACTTCTCCTAGTTCTACCACTATTTGTTCCACAAATTGCTCCAAAATCGACCCAAAACCCCATTTCTGCTCCAAAATATGCTAAAGGGGTGAGAAATTCACCGCACGGTGGGCTATATCCTGTCGGTCATATCAAAAATCGTAATCGGCAAGTGTTACAGGCTCTTACGATATGTGAATAGAAAACATGCGATTTGCGATTGCGATATTGTGGACCTGACAAGATATTAAATCGCAACCTATAGTGGCATCACATTCGGGGACTATCGCATTTTGCAATCGGCGTAAAATCTCGGCGGATAGTCTTGTAAACACAACAAAATGTTATGATTATGATATCATGGACCCGTCGGGGATATTTAATTGTAACATATAAAATCACGCATCTAGGGTCCATCGCTCATCGCAATCAGCGAAGTTCAGCAGTTGAAGGTCTTGTTAACATGACGAAACACTGTGATGTGATATTAGTGAACCCAACAGGAACTTAAACTGTGACATATAAAATTCCTTGTCCGGGTAATTTATCTTATTGTAACCTGGTAACTGTCAGGAGCCAATTCTGACTTGTTCTCCCCTCGCCGATCTGCGATGGCCTTATCGCATCGCAACCCTGAACCTGTCGGGGCCAATTTGTAAAGCTTTTCCGCTTTGCCACTGCAATTTTCGAAATGTGGGGGCCAATGGTAGCTTGTCACATGGTGCCTCCTCATTCATTGAAGACCTTGCCACCTCATCCCAATCCTGCCATATATATAAGTCAAACTTGAACTTTGACTTGCTCTAACTTCTGCATATGAACTTAGATTTGAGTATCGTTCACACTATTGGATTCAGAATGGCGAGATCTTCAATCTAAAGTTGAGTGTGACAAGATTCTGACACTTATATTTTTGATCATAATTCTGAGCACCTGATCACTCCTCCCCACTAGAAACCTTTTGGACCCCAAAAGATTTATATTTGGTTATTGAATAGATGAGGGTAATATTCCCTCAGCTTCCCCACTTCAATCCATTTGGCCTTTGATGGATGTGTACCTTTGAGACCCACCCGAAGATAATCAATACTTCCCCTTTCAGTTTTCCTTGTCCTTATGTAAAGTATAGAGTCTTGTTGAAGCACTGTTGGCATTATGGTACATGTGTTATCCTTGATGGAAACTCACATATATGATAACCAAATGTATCCACGGGTCAGTGCAAAAATGATAGTGTGATGTATGATGGAAAATCACATTGTAACATGTCAATTCAAAGGTAACATAGTAATGGCACAGAAGAACAGGATGATGGGACAAAGGATTATAGATCAGAATCAAGAAATTGAGGAAAGATAATGTTTTAAGTTGTATACATTGTTTAGCCTAGTCCAAGTCGCATATACACATGGGTAAACAAAATAAAAGGCATGTATACATATGCACATAGTTTTACAGAAGGAAAAGCGCATATGGAATGGAAAATTAAGGTTAAAGAATACCAAGGGTCCATACCATGGTATTAGCCCACAATATTGAGCAGAATAACAATTACTTGATCCTGTCTAAGAATACCATAGGTTCTAAGTGTTGTTTTGGTCCATGGTATTGACAAAGACTCTAAGTATATAAGGAGGAGAAGATCAAAGGGCTAAGTGGAAGTGAAAGGGTTTTTAATGAATACTTCTATCTGAAGTATATTTTGTGTTGTAAGGGCTATAGTTATGATATATATCTAAAACATCTTGTGCACCCTTGGATATAATGTTGGATCACTGGATCATGAGACCTAAAATGACTTATCATTGTATAATGAGATTGAGTATGGCTGACTGATTGATTGAGTAAGAAGGGTGATCTTTGATGCTATCTGTTTAGAACTCTGAAATATGACAATAGGTCTTCAGAATGTCTTTGGTTTTCGTTCAGAATTTGTATGATTCAATATCTTTAGAGGTATACGTAGGTTGAGTTAAAGAAAGTAGCGTATACATGTAAATTTTCCTCATTGAAGTAGTGTATACATTCTGACATATGAGTTTTGAGGTTGCAGTTGGTTCTGGTTGTTGATGCAACATTTTGGGTTCAGTTCTGTGTACTAGTTACAGTGATCTAAATGTTCATGTTAATTGGTTTAGTTTTGATTAAGTGTCAGTTAATTGGGGTGTTAATTATTCATTTAGTTGTATCAAATATTGATTTCAGAAGTTTCAGTGATGGACTCATTCAGAGATTAATGATTGGATCCAGTGTGAAAATTTGATGGAATGTGGTCCATGGAGGACGCTAAGGGTTGGAGCCTTCAGTGAGGAAGTCGAAGTTTCTTGCGAGTAATAAATGGTGATTAGGCCAGGTGGTTGTAGCTCCCTTCCACTAGCAGCTGGAGAACGAATGAAGGTTGTAGCCTTCTCCAGGTTGGTGCCTGCATACTAGTACAAGTTTACACTAGTACAAGAATGAGGGGGTTGTAGCTCCCTTCCAGTAGAAGCTACAGAACAAGTGAAGGTTATAACCTTCTCCAAGTGGGTTCCTACGTACTGGTATGAGTTTACACCAATACAAGATTGTAATTTTTTTTCTTTATATTGAAAAGAAGACAGAGACGACAACAACAGGTGGTTTTCTCCTGCATTTGGTTTTCATGTGTGTTTCTTATGTGTGATGGTTTATTTTTTTATTACAGCACATGGTTACTATTTATCTAATGTTTAATAAAGTTCTGATGCACTGACTAAAGACAAACATATGATGAATTAATTGAATCATAAGTTCATTGAATATACGCTAATTGTCTTAAGACTAGTCGCGTACATCCACATGTTCCTTTCAGTAAATTTGTGTATATGAAATTAAAAAGTTATTGATTTGAAACTATTGACTCAACCCCACCCCCCTCTCAGTATTTTTCCCAACAAGCACATCAAGAAATTCTCGAGAAAAGTCTTCAATAGATGGAATTTGAACATTCTCTCCTTGATATTCAATCAAATGAGGTTCATACAATCCCAAATTTTCAACATTAACAACAAAATAGATTTTCACATATGAAGGAAAATCAAGTTTGAAAGCACTATTACCAATCTTTTCCAGAATTTTAAATGGAACATAACGAATTGGTTTCAACTTTTTACCTTCACCTTGAAGCCTTTCCTTGTTAATGTATAGCCAAAATTCATCACCTACTTGAAACTAATAATCCACACGATTCTTATCATGCCTTACCATATACTTGCCTTAACTCTTTTCTAGTTTTTCTTGAATTGTTTGGTGAATCAACTGAATTTTCTCAATGAATTTCTTTTCTCGATCTATGTCACTATGTCCATCTACATCTACATCTTTCTCATAGATGAAATCCAAAGGCAATTTAGGCAAATAACCAAGACATGCCTCAAAAGGCGAAGTTAGAGTAGAAGAGTGTTTTTCTCGGCTGTAAGCATGCTGACTACAATGCAACTGTTCATCCCACAACTTAGGATGTTTGTTGCAATATCCTCTTATAAAATGAATAATTGGCTTGTTAACCATTTCAGTTTGACCATTTGATTGCAGATGGAAGGTTGTACTTTGATTCAATTTGGTGTCCATCAAGTTCCATAAACTTGACCAAAAATTCCCAACAAATCGAGAATCACGATCACTTACAATAGAAGTAGGCAATCCAAAATGAACCCATACATTTTGAAAGAAAATTTGACCTATTTGTTCAGCTATAATTTTTTTTTTATAAGGCATCAATATGCACATATTGTTGAACCTATCCACAACTACATACACATAATCATGACCTTTCCCGTATAAAGGAAGACCTCCTACAAAATCCATAGAAACACTTTACCATGGATATGAAGGCACAGGAAATGGTCTGTACAATCCTAGTTTCCTATTACTAAGCTTATTGATTGCACACGATGAACAACCTCTAATAAAACGTGACACACTTTCAAGCACAAGAGGCAAATAAAAATGCTTTTGAATATTTGCCACTGTTTTACTTACACCGAAATGTCCAACAATAAGAGAAGTGTGTGCTTCCCCTGTGGCATTTACTCTCTCTCCCAGTGGAACACAAATTTTTCCCAAATGGTTCAACAGATTATCATGTACATGGTAGTATAATTCCTCAACATGGTGGCCTTTACTCAAGTTTAATTATACCTCTTGAAAGTTAGCATCCTGTGCATATTGTTCAACATAACTTTCAGGCATAACAGAATGATTCTTGAGTAAAATGGCTACATTAATAGCTTGTCTATAAATCATATCAACAACTATGTTATAAATACCTTTCTTGTACTTAATTACCAATTGGAATTGCTATAAAAATCCCATCCAATGAAAGTGCCTTGACTGTTGCAATTTGGTTTGAAATTGTAGATATTGTAAAGGTTTATGATCGGTGTGAATAATGATTTATTTTCCCATCAAGTAATGCTTCCATTTCTTCACACATTACACCAATGAATAAATCTCTTTATCATATGTAGGATAATTAATAACATCACCGTTAAAAATCTCAGAATGAAATGAAATGGGCTTACCATGTTGTAAAAGAACTGCACCCATGGCATAGTCACTTGCATCTATTTGTATTTCAAAGGGTTGTTTCAAGTCTGGCAATGCTAAAACTGGGGCTGAACTAATCTTTTGTTTCAAAGCATCGAATAATTTTTGTTGTTTGCCTCCCCATTGGAATACAACCTTCACATTGGTCAAAGCATGTCATGGAGCTGCTATGGAAGAAAAATTAGCAATGAACTTCATCCAGTATTGTGTTACTCCCAGAAAACTCCTTACTTCTTTAACTGATTTGGGTATTGGCCAATTCACAATGATCGAAACTTTAGAGGGGTCAATGTTTAGCTCACCTCCTCCAACTATGTGGCCCAAATGCACTAAGGAAGTTTTTCTGAATTTACATTTAAACATCTTCAGAAACAACTGTTCGTTTCTCATGATATCCAAAACTTTCCTCATATGCTTGACATGCTCTTCTCGTGATCTGCTAAATATCAACATCTAAATAGATAATTACAAACTCATCAAGAAATGATCTTAAAACATCATTCATAACTCTCATGAATGTAGTTGGAGCGTTGCAAAGACCGAAAGGCATAACTAGCCACTCAAACAATCCATGTTTGGTTATAAAAGCAATCTTCCAAATATCCTCCTCAACTATTCTAACTTGATGATATTCACTTCTGAAGTCTAATTTAGTGAAATAATTTGTATTCTTCAACTAATTTATAAAATCATATATTCTGGGTAGTGGGCATCGATTCTTTATTGTAATCTTATTCAAGGCTCGATAATCTACACACATGCAGCAGGTTCCATATTTTTTGGGTACCAAAAAAATTGGTGAACCACATGGCGAAGTAGAGGACAAATTACACCTTTATCCAACAATTCCTGGACTTGTTTCTTAATTTCTAAACTTTCCAGAATTGACATTTGATACATACCGATGTTTGGGAGTGGACAATCTTGCTGTAGTTGTATTTCATGTTGAATTACCCTTTTTGGTGGCAATCCTTTTGGTTATTGAAACATGTCTCCATATTGATTGACCACATCAGCCAATTCAGCTTTCAGGTTCAGATCACATCCTGCAAAGGATTCCTGCTTCATGTCATTCTTCTGCTTGATCATAAGGAGCACGAGGCTCTTGCTAGAATTGACTAGTTGCTTCATTTTCCCTGCGCTTGCTAAAGACAGACTAAGCTTTCTGCGATGGCCTCTCACAATATACTCCACTCCTTTGAAAAAATGATATTCGTTCTCAAATTGGTGGAAAATGACTTTCCTGTCATACAGATATGGGCTTCCCAACACAATCCTAGAAATATCCAATGGCACAACATCTAATTCGACTTCATCAATGAAACTGGCAATGATTGCAAACCTGAAAACGTATTTCCGTGTGACCTGTAAATTGGAATCCTTGGTTATCTAACCCAACAGATGCAGTTATGATGAGGCACAATTTCCATATTGAATTTCTTGACCAAATCCACAAAAATTAAGTTGGCATGAGATCCACTGTCAAACAATGTATCGATTTTTGTATTATTGGAAATAACTCGGATATGGAACAACTCGATTCGATTTTCCTCATTTGAAATGATGTGGGAGTTATTTGTTGTGCTGGTGCTTTCCACGACTTCCTCTTTTCTTGTTTTTGCCACAGATTTTCCCTTAGTGATTGTGGCTGCAATCTTGGTTTCATCTCCTCAGTCAGAACCCAAGTCTTGTTCTGCAACAACGTTTATCCTCTGTTTCCCTTTATTGTTAAATTCTTCGGTCTTAATTGAAGATGAAGCTTCCAGTAATGCGCTTCATCATGTCCCTCTTTGGAACAATTCTTTCACATGGGTTTCTCCCCTTCTTTCTTAACATAAGCATTTTTCTTCTACTTTCCTTTAAATTTCTTCCCTTTTTCACCACTATGAAATGGCTTCTTCTTACCTTCTTCCTGTACATTTTCCCTCTTGATTCAAGGTGTGTAGCTTGAACACAGACCTCATCAAGATTCGTGGGACTAAACATAATAATGGTATGTCGAAGATAGCTATGCAACCCTCATATGTATTTCAGCAAAATATCTTGTGATTGTAAGTCTACTCCTAGCATAAGAGCTCTTTTCCTAAACTCTTGAGTATACTCTTGCACATTTTGACCTTTTAACCGTCTGAAATTTTGCCAATTCTTGATATACTTTTGCATATAAGCTAAAGGGTAGAACATTCTTTTTGTAGTAGCAATGAAATTAGACCAAGTAATAGAAATCTTACCATGTTTTTTGATCTCGTCTTGAGTCCTTAATTCCCACCATACAAGTGCTAAACCCTCCATTCTCGAAGAAGCCAGCTGAATTTTGATATCATCCTCTTGAAAGTTCTAAATTCTACAATACACCTCCAACCGATGAATCTAGTATTCTATCTTCTTTGCATTAACTTCATCATTGTACATAGGCAACTTGAATTTGACATCAAGCTTTAGAAAATGTGATTTACCAATCCCTTTTGAAGAATGATAATGAGTATGAGTAGCGGTGGTATTATTGGAAGAGTGTGAAGATGATTTCGAAGAAGAAGATGAACAAGATGGTGGAGGTTTTCCTCCATTCCCATTACCTCCTCCTAAAGAGCCTTCTCCATTGTGAGGCTTGGAACTTTCTCATAGAGGACCTTAACCATATTTGTTATATCAAATAAATCCTTTCTGAAGGTCTTCTCATCTTCTATCATGATAGGTTCTCCTTCATGAGACTTCATCTCTGGAGACAACTGCAACTTCTGCAACTTGAGGATGTACTCGGGTAGAAGACTTTGGCAACCTTGCTTTTCTTCCACTTGACCCAATTTTAGGGCTTTCAAACAACTTTCCTTCACCTCTTTTGAGCTTTAACCTTGTAAACATGACATAAACTTGTAAACAATTAAATCCTTCTTTCACAAAGAAAATCTAGAAAGCAAAAACCAGTGCTCTGATACCAACTTGATCCGAAATGGAGCAGATTAGTAATGTTATGCTAAGTGTTTAAGTATTCAATACTTTTTCTTCCTTAACTGATTCCCATGAGAGTTTCTTATGTAAATGTTATGAACAATTTAACATAAAAACATATGCTAAACAACAACAATATAACAACAAAGAACATCAAAATGCAAGACACAACAAGAACATGATAAAGGAATTCACCTGTCCTGGGCTATGTTTCCTTGGTCCAGCGTCCAATGGCTTGGGCCTCTCTATTATGCTCAAATTACAACAAAAGTGTGTTTACAATACTTAGATGCCTATAAAAACCTGTCTCCATGAGTTCAGAATACTAAAAATTGCCTATCTAGCCTCCTTGTTTTATCCAATTTGGATAAGAACTGAAGAACTTATGACTTCTCCTAGTTCTTCCACTATTTGTTCCACAAATTTCTCCAAAACCGACGAAAAACACCATTTCTGCTCCAAAATCTACTAACAAAGTGAGAAATTCGCCGTATGGTGGACTATATCATTTCAGTCATATCGCAAATCGCAATTGAAAAGTGTTGTAGGCTCTTAAGGTTTGAGAATAGAAAATGAGTGACTTGCGATTGTGATAGTGCAAAGCCAACGGGATATTAAACCGCAACCTATAGTGGCATTGCATCTGGGGACTATCACATTTTGCAATCACCGTAAAATCCCAACAGATGGTCTTGTGAATACAGCAAAACATTGTGGTTGCAATATCGATGGACCGATTCAGAGATTAATGATTGGATCCAATGTGAAAATTTGATGGAATGTGGTTCATGGAGGACACTACGGGTTAGAGCCTTCAGTGAGGAAGTCGAAGCTTCTTGCGAGTAATAGATGGTGATTAGGCCAGGTGGTTGTAGCTCCCTTCCACTAGCAGCTGGAGAACGAATGAAGGTTGTAGCCTTCTGCAGATTGGTGCCTGCATACTAGTACAAGTTTACACTAGTACAAGAATGAGGGGGTTGTAGCTCCCTTCCAGTAGAAGCTACAGAACAAGTGAAGGTTGTAGCCTTCTCCAAGTGGGTTCCTACGTACTGGTATGAGTTTACACCAATACAAGA
Source organism: Pinus taeda (assembly GCA_000404065.3). Taxonomy (NCBI): domain Eukaryota; kingdom Viridiplantae; phylum Streptophyta; class Pinopsida; order Pinales; family Pinaceae; genus Pinus; species Pinus taeda. The sequence goes on along the minus strand of APFE031651125.1, from coordinate 11,812 downwards.
TTGTAATTTTTTTTTCTTTATATTGAAAATAAGACAGAGACGACAACAACAGGTGGTTTTCTCCTGCATTTGGTTTTCATGTGTGTTGCTTATGTGTGATGGTTTATTTTTTTATTACAGCACATGGTTACTATTTATCTAATGTTTAATAAAGTTCTGATGCACTGACTAAAGACCAACATATGATGAATTAACTGAATCATAAGTTCATTGAATATACGCTAATTGTCTTAAGAACAGTCGCGTACACCCATAAGTTCCTTTCAGTAAATTTGTGTATATGAATATGAATATGAAATGTAAAAAGTTATTGATTTGAAACTATTGACTCAACCCCACCCCCCTCTCAGTATTTTTCCCAACAAGCACATCAAGAAATTCTTGAGAAAAGTCTTCAATAGATGGAATTTGAACATTCTCTCCTTGATATTCAATCAAATGAGGTTCATACAATCTCAAATTTTCAACATTAACAACAAAATAGATTTTCATATATGAAGGCAAATCAAATTTGAAAGCATTATTACCAATCTTTTCCAGAATTTTAAATGGACCATACCGAATTGGTTTCAACTTTTTACCTTCACCTTGAAGCCTTTCCTTGCTAATGTATAGCCAAACTTCATTACCTACTTGAAACTAATAATCCACACGATTCTTATCATGCCTTACCTTATACTTGCCTTAACTCTTTTCTAGTTTTTCTTGAACTGTTTGGTGAATCAACTGAATTTTCTCAATGAATTTCTTTTCTCAATCTATGTCACTATGTCCATCTACATCTACATCTTTCTCATAGATGAAATCCAAAGGCGATTTAGGAAAATAACCAAGACATGCCTCAAAAGGCGAAGTTAGAGTAGAAGAGTGTTTTTCTCTGCTGTAAGCATATTGAATACAATGCAACTGTTCATCCCACAACTTAGGATGTTTGTTGCAATATCCTCTTAGAAAATGAATAATTGGCTTGTTAACCATTTCAGTTTGACCATTTGATTGCAGATGGAAGGTTGTAATTTTATTCAATTTGGTGTCCATCAAGTTCCATAAACTTGACAAAAATTCCCAACAAATCAAGAATCACGATCACTTACAATAGAAGTAGGCAATCCAAAATGAACCCATACATTTTGAAAGAAAAGTTGACCTATTTGTTCAGCTATAATTTTTTTTTTATATATATAAGGCATCAATATGCACATATTGTTGAACCTATCCACAACTACATACAAATAATCACGACCTTTCCCGTATAAAGGAAGACCTCCTACAAAATCCATAGAAACACTTTCCCATGGATATGAAGGCATAGGAAATGGTGTGTACAATCCTAGTTTCCTATTACTAAGCTTACTGATTGCACACAATGAACAACCTCTGATAAAACGTGACACACTTTCAAGCACAAGAGGAAAATAAAAATACCTCTGAATATTTGCCACTATTTTACTTACACCGAAATTTCCAACAATAAGAGAAGTGTGTGCTTCCCCTGTGGCATTTACTCTCTCTCCCAGTGGAACACAAATTTTTCCCAAATGGTTCAACAGATTATCATGTACATGGTAGTATAATTCCTCAACTTGGTGGCCTTTACTCAAGTTTAATTATACCTCTTGAAAGTCAGCATCCTGTGGGTATTGTTCAACATAACTTTCAGGCATAACAGAATGATTCTTGAGTAAAATGGCTACATAATAGCTGGTATATAAATCATATCAGAAACTCTGTTATAAATACCTTTCTTGTACCTAATTACCAAGTGGAATTGCTATAAAAATCCCATCCAATGGAAGTGCCTTGACTGTTGCAATTTGGTTTGAAATTGCAGATATTGCAAAGGTTTATGATCGGTGTGAATAATGGTTTCTTTTCCCATCAAGTAATGCTTCCATTTATTCACACATTGCACCAATGAATAAATATCTTTATCATATGTAGGATAATTAATAACATCACCATTAAAAATCTCAGAATGAAATGAAATGGGATTACCATGTTGTAAAAGAACTGCACCCATGGCGTAGTCACTTGCATCTGTTTGTATTTCAAAGGGTGGTTTCAAGTCTGGCAATGCTAAAACTAGGGCTGAACTGATCTTTTGTTTCAAAGCATCGAATAATTTTTGTGGTTTTCCTCCCCACTGGAATACAACCTTCACATTGGTCAAAGCATGTCGTGGAGCTGCTATGGAAGAAAAATTAGTGATGAACTTCATCCAGTATTGTGTTACTCCCAGAAAACTCCTTACTTCTTTAACTGATTTAGGTATTGGCCAATTCACAATGGTCGAAACTTTAGAGGGGTCAATCTTTAGCTCAGCTCCTCCAACTATGTGGCCCAAATACACTAAGGAAGTTTTTTTGAATTTACATTTAGACATCTTCAAAAACAACTGTTCGTTTCTCATGATATCCAGAACTTTCCTCATATGATTGACATGCTCTTCTCGTGATCTACTAAATATCAAAATATTATCTAAATAGACAATTACAAACTCATCAAGAAATGTTCTTAAAACATCATTCATAACTCTCATGAATGTAGTTGGAGTGTTTCAAAGACCGAAAGGCATAAATAGCCACTCAGACAATCCATGTTTGGTTGTAAAAGTAATCTTCCAAATATCCTCATCAGCTATTCTAACTTGATGATATTCATTTCTAAAGTCTAATTTAGTGAAATACTTTGTATTCTTCAACTAATTTATAAAATCATATATTCTGGGTAGTGGGCATCGATTCTTTATTGTAATCTTATTCAAGGCTCAATAATCTATACACATGCAGTAGGTTCCATATTTTTTGGGTACCAAAAAAATTGGTGAACCACATGGCGAAATAGAGGACAAATTACACCTTTATCCAACAATTCCTGGACTTTTTTCTTAATTTCTAAACTTTCCAGAATTGACATTTGATACATATCGATATTTGGGAGTGGACAATCTTGTTGTAGATGTATTTCATGTTGAATTCCCCTTTTTGGTGGCAACCCTTTTGGTTATTGAAACATGTCTCCATATTGATTGACCACATCAGCCAATTCAGCTTTCAGGTTCACATCACATCTTGCAAAGGATTCCTGCTTCATGTCATTCTTCTGCTTGATCATAAGGAGCACGAGACTCTTGGTGGAATTGACCAGTTGCTTCATTTTCCCTGCGCTTGCTAAAGACAGACTAAGCTTTCTGCAATGGCCTCTCACAATATAATCCACTCCTTTGAAAAAATGATATTTGTTCTCAAATTGGTGGAAAATGACTTTCCTGTCATACAGATATGGGCTTCCCAACACAATCCTAGAAATATCCAATGGCACAACATCTAATTCGACTTCATCAATGAAACTGGCAGTGATTGCAAACCTGAAAACGTATTTCCGTGTGACCTGCAAATTGGCATCCTTGGTTATCTAACCCAACAGATGCGGTTATGATGAGGCACAGTTTCCATATTGAATTTCTTGACCAAATCCACAGAAATTAAGTTGGCCTGAGATCCACTGTCAAACAACGTATCGATTTTTGTATTATTGGAAATAACTCGGATATGGAACAACTCGATTCGATTTTCCTCATTTGAAATGATGTGGGAGTTATTTGTTGTGCTGGTGCTTTCCATGACTTCCTCTTTTCTTGTTTTTTCAACAGATTTTCCCTTAGTGATTGTGGCTGCAATCTTGGTTTCTTCTCCTAAGACAGAACCCAAGTCTTGTTGTGCAACAACGTTTATCCTCTGTTTCCCTTTATTGTTAAATTTCTTCGGTCTTAATTGAAGATGAAGCTTCCAGTAATGTGCTTCATCATGTCCCTCTTTGGAACAATTCTTTCACATGGGTTTCTCCCCTTCTTTCTTAACAGAAGCATTTTTCTTCTACTTTCCTTTAAATTTCTTCCCTTTTTCACCACTCTGAAATGGATTCTTCTTACCTTATTCTTGTACATTTTCCCTCTTGTTTCAAGGTGTGTAGCTTGAACATAGACCTCATCAATATTCGTGGGTCTAAACATAAGAATGGTATGTCGAAGATAGCTATGCAACCCTCATATGTATTTCAGCAAAGTATCTTGTGACTGTAAGTCTAATCCTAGCATAAGAGATCTTTTCCTAAACTCTTGAGTATACTCTTGCACATTTTTACCTTTTAACCATCTGAAATTTTGCCAATTCTTGATACATTTTTGCATATAAGCTAAAGGGTAGAACATTCTTTTTATAGCAGCAATGAAATTAGACCAAGTAATAGAAATCTTACCATGTTTTTTGATCTCGTCTTGAGTCCTTGATTCCCGCCATACAGGTGCTAAAGCCTCCATTCTCAATGAAGCCAACTGAATTTTGATATCATCTTCTTGAAGGTTCTAAATTCTACAATACACCTCCAACTGATGAATCTAGTATTCTAGCTTCTCTGCATTAACTTCACCATTGTACATAGGCAACTCGAATTTAACATCAGGCTTTAGAAAAGGTGATTTACCAATCCCTTTTGAAGAATGATAATGAGTATGAGTAGCGGTGGTATTAGTGGAAGAGTATGAAGATGAATTCGAAGAAGAAGATGAAGAATATGGTGGAGATGGTGGAGGTTTTCCTCCATTCCCATTACCTCCTCCTAAAGAGCCTTCTCCATTTGGAGGCTTGGAACTTTCTCCTTGAAATCTTGTATTCCTCTCTTCATAGAGGACCTTAACCATATTTGTTATATCAAAGAAATCCTTTCTGGAGGTCTTCTCATCTTCTGTCATGATAGGTTCTCCTTCATGAGACTTCATCTCTGGAGACTCAAATGCAACTTCTGCAACTTGAGGATGTACTCGGGTAGAATACTTTGGCAACCTTGCTCTTCTTCCACTTGACCCAATTTTAGGGCTTTCAAACAACTTTCCTTCAACTCTTTTGAGCTTTAACCTTGTAAAAATGACATAAACTTGTAAACAATTAAATCCTTCTTTCACAAAGAAAATCTAGAAAGCAAAAACCAGTGCTCTGATACCAACTTGATCCAAAACGGAGCATATTAGTAATGCTATGATAAGTGTTTAAGGATTCAATACTTTTGATTCCTTAACTGATTCCCATGAGAGTTTCTTATGTAAATGTTATGAACAATTTAACATAAAAACGTATGCTAAAAAACAACAATATAACAACAAAGAACATCAAAATGCAAGACACAACAAGAACATGATAAAGGATTTCACTTGTCCTGGGCTATGTTTCCTTCGTCCAGCGTCCAATGGCTTGGGCCTCTCTATTATGCTCAAATTACAACAAAAGTGTGTTTACAATACTTAGATGCCTCTGAAACCTGTCTCCATGAGTTCAAAATACTAAAAATTGCCTATCTAGACTCCTTGTTTTATCCAATTTGGATAAGAACTGAAGAAGTTATGACTTCTCCTAGTTCTTCCACTATTTGTTCCACAAATTTCTCCAAAACCGACCAAAAACACCATTCCTGCTCCAAAATTTACTAACAGAGCGAGAAATTCGCTGTATGGTGGACTATATCATTTCACTCATATCGTAAATCGCAATTGAAAAGTGTTGTAGGCTCTTAAGGTCTGAGAATAGAAAATGAGTGATTTGCGATTGTGATAGTGCGAAGCCAATGGGATATTAAACCGCAACCTATAGTGGCATCACATCTGGGGACTATCACAATTTTGCAATCGCCGTAAAATCCCAACAGATGGTCTCGTGAATACAGTAAAACATTGTGGTTGCGATATCGTGGATCCGTCAGGGATATTTAACTGTAACATATAAAATCTCGCGTTTGTGTTCCATCGCTCATCACAATCGGCGAAGTTCAGCGGCCAAAGGTCTTGTTAACACAACGGAACACTGTGATGCGATATCGGCAGACCCGATGGAAACTTAAACTGTGACATAAATACCACTGAGATATATGAGTGATTTAAGCTTAGTTATGGCTCTCAGTTCAAAGGATCAACAAATATTCTTAGATGTTGTTGGCTTCTTCATAGGAAAATACATATATACTATAATAATAATATGTGGTTCCTTTGGGAAGCTTCTAAATTTAGAGAATAAGTGTCGCTTGGAAGTTGACGATTGAAAAAAAATAAAAACGCACGTTCAAATCAGAGATATGGGAAGACATATTGTAGAGGAAGCCACTCCCCGACGTCTTTGGCATCAAACACCCAACAACATTGATGATTTGTTGGAGACATTCTCATGTGTAAGTGCTTCAATCATTCAAATTTTTGTCATTGGGTTGAAAGATGAATACTTAAGTCTCTTTCTTTGCTGAGAAAGATGAAAGGTAAACTTGTGTAACTTGTATATAAGAAAGATGAAAGATAAACTTGTGTAACTTGTATATTTTTAATGAATAAACAAGGAAACATCGAAGTTTGCGGAATTATGATAGATGGTACCCTCAATTTCAATGAAAAGAATACTTGCCTCCTCATATGAGCGAAGGGTCACAATACAAAAGATGGAGTTTCGATTCGTTTGGGAACCATCTGAGGAGTCCATTAGATAAGTTCCATTTTTGTGGCATTTTGAATTTGCAAAGAATGAAACATGGGAGTTAGTGGACCTTCCACAAGGAAAAAAATTCATTGGAATGAAGTGTGTCTACAAGACCAAGAGAAACATTGAAGGAAAGATTGAAAAGCATAAAGGGAGGCTAGTTGTTCAAGGGTACAAGCAGCAACATGGAAGATATTATGCAGAGACATTTGTGCCAGTCGCGAGGATGGAGATAGTGCATACAGTGTTGTCGATTGTCACACAACATAAATGGAAAGTGTGTCAAATGGACATAAAATCAATATTCTTGAATACAGTGTTGAAAGAGGAAGTATATGTTGCACAACCACCTGGTTATGAGGTAGAAGTCCAAGAAGACACAGTGTATAGGTTGAGGAAATCTCTTTATGGGATGAAGCAAGCACCATGTGCATGGCATAGTAGGATAGATGCTTACTTGATGAACAATGGCTTCGACAAATGTGATGGTGAGCCTACTCTCTACATCAAAGAGAGTGATGGTAAGCTTATTATTGTTGTTTTATATGTAGGTGATTTTATTTTTATAGGGAGTGATGATTTCCTCATCGCTGATTTCAAATAAGTCATGAAAAGTGAGTTTGAAATGATAGACTTGGGGTTGTTAAGGTAGTTTTTGCGCATAGAAGTGAAACAAACAAAAAATTATATTTTTATTTCCTAAGCAAAGTGTGTAGTAGACATTCTAGAGATGTTTAATATGCAGAACAACAAGCTTGCACCAACTCCAACTGTCATGGGGTTGAAGTTGAGAAAAGGAGATTGCAGCAGCAATGTCAATTTGACATTATACAAAAGTATGGTGGGAAGCTTAATGTATTTGGCAACAACTAGGCTGGATATAATGTATCCAATAAACCTAGTTTCAAGGTTCATGGAGACACCCAAGGAGACGCATTGGCAAGCAACTAAAACAATTTTACAGTATGTCAATGGGACAAAGGATTATGGTATTCTGTACACCACAAAAATGATTTTTGTTGGTTGGTGACATTGAAAATGACTCGGCAGGAAGTGTTGATGATAGAAAAATCACATCAGGATATGTTTTTAATTTAGTTTTGGGATCCATTTCATGGGCCTCCAAGAAGCAACCGATAGTGTCATTGTCAATAGCAAAAGTTGAATATGTCATCGCAACAACAACGTCGTGTCAAGCAGTTTAGATGAGAAGAATGTTGAGGGATTTATGCCATGAACAAGAGGGAACAACAACTATTTATTGTGACAATAATTCTGAAATTGCATTATCAAAGAATTATGTTTTTCATAAATGGACCAACCACATTGACACTAAATATCATTTTATTAAAGAATTGATTAACAATGGTGAAATTGTGCTGCAAAACTCTAGGTCACAGGAACAATTTGTTGATATCTTCACAAATCCATTAACATGTGAAAATTTTGTTTATCTCAGAGATTGTTTGGGGATTTCCAATGGTGGTAGTTATGATTAAGGGGGAGTGTTGGAAAAATAATCTCAACCATTGTAGTTATTAAACTGACAACAACCATACGTGTGGTACACTTTTAACTACAGGTTGTTGATTTTGTTTGCAAGGTGAAGGACATATTAAATAAAGTTCTAAGTAGGAGTACAAACTCTCCATTCCGCAACACACACCAAGTAATTAAGAACGAATGAAAATTTAATGAAGGGTTGGTGAAAACGTATGGCCAAACGTTTAGTCCAAAATTGCTATTTATATTCTGCAGGATGTACAAGTTCAGAAAATAATGTTTCAGTACAAATGTCCATCCTAGGTTTTAATACCTTGACTTTCATGTATTAAAATATTAGAAAATGTATGTTTTGAATATACATGTATGTAGAAGTCTTTTGCTAAGTTGCGCTATAAGTCTGAGAGGTCAAGGGTGAGAAAATTGTGGCGTAAATCTGGGTGGGGAGTGAAAACAAACAATTATTGGGTTTTACAGTTTGTTACTTCGCAACTCTTGGTGAAGTGTAAATCGTCATAAGAAATTTTATTTTACTTGGTGAAGGAGCCACAATCTCCATATGAATATATTTCATGTATTCGAATAATAATCCAAATTTTTATTGTGTTGCTCACTTTTACTCTGTTCTACTTTGTTTAACTGCAAGTAAAATTTGTAGGTTTTAATTTCTTTTTAATTGTAGAAGTCAACTATGATTTGATCTTGTCTTGAGGGAGACTCCACTGTTTAAATATTTCACTTATAATTAAAATGCGAACACTACAAGTTCCTCGCTAGGCTCGACAAATGATTATCTATGCTCCCCTTTCTCGCTTTCCCAAGTACATAATGCAGTTGAAGAACTTCAAAAATATTGACATAAGAAATGCACTATTCAAAACTTTTCCTGAAGAACTATGTGGTGTGCACTCCTTGAAATACTTAGTGTTAATAAGCTATAAATAAATTATCTCGCTTCCTTATTCACTGGGAAATATAGCAAACCTCCAGGAAATAGATTTGAAAAATGCTTCTACTTTGCATAGGCTTCCAAGCTCTTTTGGGAATCTAATTGGACTTGAATAATTATCATTCAGAGGTTGCTCAAATTTCATCATCTCCAATGAAGACTTTGGAAATACTAACACCTTGAAACACTTAGATTTGAAAGGTTGAAACAATGTAATTTGACCATCTCCAATGAAGCATTTGGAAATATTAACACCCTAAAACACTTAGATCTAAAAGGTTGCAGCAATGTAAAGGAATTTCCTCCCCAAGAGGCACACCAATAGTTCTTGGTACAATTAGATGTGTCTGCAATGTAGTTAAGGGGATTTCTTGGAAACAGTATTGGAGAGATAGCCAAGATGGATGAGCTGGAATTAGGAGGGCATTGCTTGTTGGAAATGCTTACACCATTGCTTGTTTACCAAAGGAGCTTGAAGAATTTGTGGCTTTTCGATTACTCAGAATTGGAGTTCTTTCCTGATTCCTTTGGGTTGTTGACTCAGATGATATATTTGAGAATAGAGGATTTCCCAGGGTTGAAATGCTTGCCTGGTTCCTTTGGATTGTTGACTCAGTTGAAAATGTTGAACATGTTGAAAAGTGTGCAACAAGAAATGCTTGTTGAGAATGCAACAAGATGATGGAGCTTAATGGAAAGGAGTCGCCTTCACTAAGTGGGCCCACAGTCTATTTTTGGCACAAGTCTATTTTTAGACTATGTCTATTTTTAGACATATGGATCATGTCTATGGATTGCAGGTTGTTGTTTATGGATGATTGATCAAGTTAGAAAAAATAGATGGACTTCTATTTTTAGACCACAGCGGAGTGACTGCTCAGTCTAAATATAGAACAGTCAAATATTATTAGCTCATAATAATATTTAGATTATAAATTGTCTTATTCTCTTGGAGCACTTCAGGATGAGCTAGGGATGTGGTACATGCAGATCCCAGAAGGAAATAGTGGTTACCTATGGGATGACTAATATTTGCATGCAAGACTTCAGTTAGAACTCAAGTGAGTTGAGTTTAGTGGACTGGAGGTGCAGTTGATGGAGTTGTGTTCAGTTTAGCTTTGTTAAACTGGTTGTATTTAGTCTAACTGGCGAATAGACTAGAGATGAGTTGGGTGAATTAGTTATTAATTAATTCACAAGTTATTAACTCATAATACAACTAATGAATACATCAGTTAACTCAGTTGCATGTCAGTGCATGTTCAGTTCAGCAGGGACAGGTGTTAGAGAATCAGATTGCTATCAGTTGTGACTATAGTTGTGCATCAGATCTTGCACAATCAAGGGATTGAGTATGCCAATGAGTTTGCTCACATTGTAGCTTGTGCTCACGTTATTTAGCCAAGTAAATACGTGGTTGCCTTGGAATTATCATCAGTTCTTGAGCAGGTATTGAGCAGTGGAGGCAGGCAAGCAGCGAAGGATATTTGAGCCAGTGATTGATTCAGATCTGAGTTGTATTGTGTGTAACAGAGGTGGAGATACTTGTGAGAAGTATTATGCTGTGTAATGTTACATGACTCAATCATTAATATACAGATAGTTGTGGTTTTTAGCGAGATGCTTTCCCCGGGATACATACTGTGTTAATGTGTGAATGCTCTTGATGTTTTATTGTTATTGATGCTGCTATATTGATGATCAACGTAGAGGAGCTTATGTATTGTGTATGTTTTCCGCAATAGTACTTGATCAGGATAATCTCTGTTGAATATGTGTTACATTATTCAAAATTTCTACATGGTATTAGAGCTGGTTGATTTGTAGAAGAGATTTCTACAAGATATCAAAGCGAGGATTGATCATCAGATCTATTATTCAGGAAGTGACTACGTTTTATTTCTTCAGGCAGAGTCTGTAATCGGGCCAGGTAGCCTCTGGATTCATCCTTCTTTGGAAGGTGAGATATCCGGTGAATGCCCATACAGTCGATCTCTGTACGAGAAATACTTTGTTCTCACGAATTTTAGATCGGAAGCAGTTGAGTTTTTTGAGCTGGTGGAATGGCGCTCAAGGATAAAACTCAGAAACATTAAGTGTGAGAATGGAGACAGTATGCCCTAGTATCTCACGAAGTTCACCCAATGCCGAGATGAGCTGGGAAGTGTGGGGGTGACTGTCGATGATGAGGACTTGGTGAGCTTGGCTCTCCTTGGCCTTCCTAAGAGTTGGCATAGCTACCAGGACTCGGTGAATGGAAGGGAGAAATTGCCAGGATGGGAAAGACTATGGTCGGATCTTGTGCAGGAGGAGATCAGACGGTGCACCAGAGACAGTTCTTCATCTATGCATGATGAGGAGAACTGTGCCTTAGCGAGTAAGGTGAAGAAGGGGAAGGGGAAGGTTTCTCTTTCTGAATCCAGTTTTTCCAATGATGGGAAGAAGGTTGACAAGTCGAAGGTGAGATGCTTTCGTTGTCATGAGTTGGGCCATTATGCTACTAATTGCCCAAAGAAGAAGTCCAAGAAGGGATCCGAGGAAGGATCTGAAGGTGAGGCGCTTGCTTCACAGTTTGCGTTGGATTTCACACTCTTCGCATGCATGGTTTCATCCATGATGGGAAGTGGTTGGTTTCTTGACAGTGGAGCTTCTTTCCACATGACCGGTGACAAAAGTTTGTTCAGTACTTTGGAGGAGAAAGATCTCCAGATACTCATAGGGATGGGTAATGATGAGAAGTATAGTGTCTCAGGTTTAGGCACGGTTATTTTTCAGAGGGAGCATGGAGCTCGCCTTACCTTGACCGATGTCAAGTATGTACCAGGACTGAAGAGAAACTTGGTGTCAA